>JAWVGU010000007.1:925000-1189797 GCA_037039885.1 Miamiensis avidus | reverse complement strand
CCCAACCCCAACCCCAACCCCAACCCCAACCCCAACCCCAACCCCAACCCCAACCCCAACCCCAACCCCAACCCCAACCCCAACCCCAACCCCAACCCCAACCCCAACCCCAACCCCAACCCCAACCCCAACCCCAACCCCAACCCCTAGAATATTATATTTTATATAATTATAATTATAAAGTTACTATATAATATAACACATTATGAAGGAGAATTTAAACACAAATTAAAAGTTTAGATATTTTCAAAGTTGGGATCAATTCTATTTCCCTTGCAAAACAAATTTAATATAATTAATACTTATTTTTTATTCTGTAAAAGGGGTTTAAAATATTCATATACATCATTTTATTATATATAATGAAAAATATAATATTTTATTTTTAAATAGTTTATAGATTTTAAATAAATAAATCTCTGTAAATAATAAAATGATTTTTTATAATCACAAAGAAATATCTATATAATCTTATAAAAATAGAAGAAAAGTTAATTAATATAATTCGGTTCCTATATAATTCTATTCAAATTTTTATACTCGAATCAGTCAAATTAATTACAAATTTGAATTGATAGTAAAACACAAAACTTTAATAAATAAATATAATAAATTATTGCTAGATACTCATTTAAATACTAGTAATAAAGATAATATATATGAATTATAAATCTAAAAATATTTTATATATAAATAAATATATATATATTCAGAATTTTAAAATATTGTTTGTTACTAAAATTTATATCTTTTTGTTCATATAAAAGAATTTTTCTTAAATTTCAACTTTATTTCCTTGAGGTTCTCCATAAAGGTCTGTTAATTTATCATTTATTGTCGACAATCGCTGCAATTATTATTAATTTGTTAAAATTATCTGATATTAATTACACTTTTAAAATGAAGCTCTTATTAAAAGACTTCAATTTACTTTGATAGGATCTTAGTTTTTATATTATTTTATTGCTCATATAGTAAAGAATTTTGCAAATATAATGAATTGTTTTTTATTGCCATTGATTAGGTAGTTGATAACTTGATTTTCCAAACTCTGATAAAAGGCATATTATTTATTTGGCTGAGTTGTTCGTCGATTTGAATAATTGTTATTTACTTTATATGAACACTTCCTGACGTTGTTACTGTTGTTGCTATTTTACTAGCATTTTATTTTAGTAATATTATTATTTTATGTTATAGAAAATAATTTTCGAATAGGAAATAATAGATGTTATTTTTTAAATTTTCTTCTTCCTCTATAAAAAACATGAAGGATTTTCTGTTTCTAATTTTTAATTCAAATACTTCTACTTTTTAAATGTAAAATAATAATTTTATTTCCTATAATTCTCATAATTTATGACTCATAGAAAATTATTTTGCTGAAATCTGATATTTTTTTTTTTTTGCTTTTATTGTGCCTGTTTTTTTAAGCCTTTTTGAATTCATACTCAATCTTTGCTTTCATTACTTTCGGTTCGTTTCTTGGCCAATTAGTTTGTTTGTTGCTGTTTCTGCAATTAATGTTTGCTGAACTGCTAAACAAAGAATATATTCGTTTTAGATTTTTGACTGCAGTGAAAGTAAAATTGTTTTCACTTTGAATTTCTTTATTACATATTTTTTTTTTTTTATAACTAAAGTCTTATTTTTGTACCATTCACTGTGATATTTTTGTTCTTATTCTTCTTTAATTTTTGGTTAATAATGTTTTGTGTGCGTTTATTTAATTTATGCAGAAAATATTACTTTAAAGTTACTGCGGCCAGCAAAACAATATATCAGAACAAAACGATTTCGAAAAAGAAATCTATATCTGTTTAAAATATTCTAATTGTTTTCTTTTTCTTTTTCAGAAATCGCTTTCGTCTGTAAATTTGATGAGACTAGTAGTTTTCCAATCCACTTTATTTTATCAGAGAAACTCGATTTCTTGCGGCTCTTCAAAATTTCATGAAAAAGGAAAAGTATTTTGCCTTTGCTCTTCAAATTTAAAGAAATTGAAATTAAATTAATTTTTTAAACATTATTTTTTCATATCGAAAGACTTGCCTAAAACATTTATTTTTGTAAGTTGAGGTCAGTGTTGAGTCTTTATGACAGACTCTTCTTCTAAATAATTAAATTTAGATGTTGGAATCAATTTATTTTTCTAAATGTAAAATACAAAATTGATTCATGTTTTCACTTCACTGCGACTAAAACTTCTCTGACTTTCTCTGGAGTAATAAATATGTTTTACGGGGCTTTTTTAAATTAATTATAATTATTTTTTTAATAATTATTATTATTCATCTATATTTATGGAAATCCTCCATTATGGAAACAAGAAATAGTCGAAATTTATATTTGTTTTTTGTTTATTCTATTTAATCATTTAATAAATAATAGTCAACTCAATGAATTAATTAATCTGGGTATAATTTGACTAGTAAAATAGTGTAGCAAAAATATAAGTAATATAGTTATAAAATATTATTCATTTATTTTTAATATTAAATAATCCTAATTATTTTAATATTTTACATATATTAGGGTTTACTATGAAATTAATTTATAAGGCTTGCATATTTAATAATCATAAAGTAGATAATTATTAAAATACTGTTAGTTATAACAAAAAGAAAGGAAAAATTTAAATTAAAAAGAAATTATATTCATTGGCTTAGAAGAGTATTTTATATTTTCATTTTTCGAAAGAACACTTCAACTTATGGCAGCTCTTTGAAATTTTAGGTAAAAAGAAGAGCATTTTACTATTTCTAATTGTGTGTGCATTCATTTCTCTATGAAGTTCTTAATTTTCATTTTTCTACCTCTGCCTTCACTTTTTTTGTTTTTATCACCTTTATTTGTTTATCTTTTACAGTAAAATTATGCTTATCAAATACTAAGCCCAGCAAAATGCTGTAATATAAAATAGATCATAAAATTTCTTAAAAGTAAAATCAGTTTTCAAAACGTATTCATGCTTTTTTTATTTCAAAAATAATAAGACTAAATTTTTCTTATTAGCTATATTTTTATAAGAAGCTAATTTTTAGAGGTTTTTCGAAATTCCTATAAATTGATGAGCATTTAACCTTTGGCGCAGGCAATGAAAACATTAGTTTTTAAAATAATTGCAATTTTGCATTATTTGTCCATTTCTAAACCACTAAACAGCCTCTGAAGAACTAGCCAGAAGCGATGATACTGTAGATATTACAATAATCTCTTTAAAGGTGGGAGAATTTTCAAGTTTAAATCAATTTATTATTTCTTTGCAAATATAATTTAATTGACTCTACAAAGTATTATGAGGATAAAATTAATTTTATATTTAATTCTTATGAGATATCATATCGTTTGATTAAAAAATCAACAATTATACGCCCTTTTTTTTATTATAATTATTCTTATTGTTTTATGAGGCTTAAATTAGTTCTCGAAAATGAAATATTTAATTTAGCTATTTAATTTTTTAAAATTTTATTTTTCTTTCATGATAAAAGAAAACATATTTTTTCCATTTTTTGATTTTAATAATCTTTTTTGTTTAATTTTTACGATAAAAGTATACTTAACCAGCTAATAATTTTCTAAAGAACTAGTTCTATACTAACACGGGTTTAGGGTGATAATACCAATTTAGTTTTTGTCCATGGAATACTTCATGTAATTCTTCAGTTTAGGATAAAGCCTTAGTACTAATAGTTTAAAGGCTTAACTAAGCACCACTATTGGTTATATAAATGGTTGATATCCATCTAGTTAAACAATAAAATATATATATATACAATTTATTCTATAATTTTTAATGAAATTGCGCTTTGAATTGCCTGACTCTTAGAAAAAATTTCTTAAAAATAGATAATTCGTTTTATCGACATTTGATTTATTTTATGTATTTATTTGTTTAATTATTTATATATTTTATTATTAATATATATATAGTTATTAATTTATATTAAGAATCACAATAAAAAAAGCTGTAATCATATTATAAAAAAAAAAAATTAATACGATTTTCATTAATATTTGTATAACTTTAAATATATAAAGTAAAATTAAATGTGATTTTTTCATATATAATCATTTTATATTAATAATATAAATTTAAGTCTATAATGTTTAAATTTTTATATGATATAATTATATATAAGAAATTTATTCATAAAATTTCCCACAGAATTTGTGGGTTTAGTTATAATATTTCTCGTTTACTGTCACAAAGTTCTTTCTAAGTTTTATATTATGTAGTTTTCTAATTCCTTTTATTTTTACGAAGGCTAATCTATTTCCTGTGGTTCTTTGAAATTTCGAATAAAATGAATCATATTTTTTTCATTCACTAAATTTAATTATTCGTTTTCTAATAGTTCTTATTTCTAAAATTTTTATACTGAAATTGGAGCTCTGAGGAACTTTCTTGAATATTTATGCATATAGGCATATAGGTAGGTGGACTAGGGAAGAAATATAACCAAAGCAATAAACTCTTCTTCAAAGTTAATTTTAGAATTAATTTTTATATTTGTTAACTTAAATTGGTCCAATTTAGAATATTCTTGCCCCCCATCTCCCCCATCTGATTCTTTTTCAAAAAACTAAATATTCTCCTTCAAAATACTTGTTTACGTACATAGCACTATTCAAGAAATGTTTATTTAGACTATTTCTTACTACTTAAACAACCTTTAAAAAAGATTATAATTTATAAATTAAACATAGAGTTAAATTATTTCTTAAAATTGTCTAAAAGAAATCTTTAGATGCAGATTAGACCAAAAAAGATTAGTTTATAATAAGTAAAAACTTATTTATAGCTTTTTCTAACGTATAAAGACTCTCTATTATAAACCCTTACAATAGGAAAGGAGGAATAGTGAATTTCTATTTATATGAGAATGATAAGATAATTTCGGGGGTAGAGTAATATAATATAATGCAATTTTGGATAGAACATCAATCTAAATTATCAGGAGAACATAAATCCTAGGAAATAAAGGTTTTTTGAAACAAGATTTCGCAATTTTCTACCTATATATGATGCTTAATTCAACTGTCTCTAATAGATAATTTCCAGTGATAAAGCAAACGCTTTTGATGGTTTTATAGGTCTTGGTTTAAGCAGTGTTAAACAAAGTCACTACTTAACGACTGGTACAACAATAATATTTGGAATAAATATTTTATATTTCTAAAAGTTAAAATTTTAGCCAAATAACTTTTAGAAACTGTTCCAATATCAGAAAATTGTGAAGAAGATGCCTCATATCCCAATTTTCCCATAATTTTATCTTTAAATTTTCAGAAGGATATATTATTTTTATTTTAGATGAATTAAGCTTAAATTTATGTTCCCAAAAGAAGGATATATTATTCGAAGATTAGGAAAATTAGATAAAAAGGAAAGTGTGAATTAAATATATCTGAACTGTTTAAAAAAAATTCTATTAAAACATTTATATTTCATATTTATATAAATCTATAATAATAACGTGTATATATAACTGTAACAACTTGATACTTGAATATTATTGTATAAGTAAATAAATTAAATAATAAAAACTACGGTTCGAAACCTAGTGATAACAAATGTTTATTTTGTCAAAAAAATTTTCCTCGCTCTCTTGATTCCAGTAAGCAGGATAACAATATATGATATCTTAGGTGTATAGAGGGGGGGATCCTACCGTACGGTTTCTAGGAGAAATAAAAATTTGAAGTAGGACCAGGTAGTGTAGTGGCAGTTGACCCTTGCTACCCCCTATGGATCTAATAAAATATCTGGGAGGCTATAGACATCAGGAAACCTGACAGTATAAACACCTATAGATGGAAAAGTAAAATGTAGTTCCTGCTATCTCCAAAAAGGAGAGATCTTGCAGAAGCAGCCTTCAGGTGTAACTGGTTTACCTGCAGGAATTAAATATGCGATTCTGAACAAGATTGCATTAATTAACATTAAGCTAATTCAGATATTAGCACAAAATTAATAAGATTTTAAGTACACCTAAATGTGTACTTGAAGCTTCATTAAACTGGTACATCTAATCTAATCTAATATTACTTATATAAAAACTTTGTAAATTTTGATATGGCGAATTCAGCTGCTAACAGCAATAAATTAATCAGCGAAAGAAGTTAAAAAGAATAGATGACTCAATCAAAGATAATATCCTGAATCAAAATAATATTATTTATAAAAAAATAATTACCGAAGAAGATATTTTCCAAGTTATTAGCATTAATAAAACTAAATCCCCCGAAACTAAAAAAAATAAGAAGAGAAAAAGATCATATGAAAAATTTCAATATGTCTAATAAACTTCTATTAAATTATAATATAGCAAAAATTCAAAAAAAAATTTTGAAATTAATTTATTTCCAATTTAGCGCTATTATCATAATAATTTAAATATATGAGTATTTGTTTAGTTTTATTATAATTTGTTGAGAATTAAAACTAATTTTTTAAATGATTATATAGTATTTGATTTAGTGTATTTTATAAAGAGGTTATCACTTAATAAATATTTTAATAATCTAATCAATTGTTAACAAATAGACTCAATTGCTGAAAACTATCAGGCTACCTTGAAAAATCAATACTATTTATAATTTATATATATAAAATAATTTGAAAATATTTTATTTATTTTGCTATATTAAAATATTGAATAAAAAATTGTGATATATTAATGATAATCTATGCTTTAATAACTAATACATTACACTGCTCAACTTAAATAATTTGTAATCATATGATATATATTAATAAAATATTTCAATAATAAGATTAACAATAGATTAGTCATATTAATTTTATTTAAATATTAAAAATATAATTTATCGTATATGAAGTGATTAATAATTAATTATTAAAAAAAAATTAAAAACTAATCAAACAAACAAACAAACAAACAAACAAACAAACAAATAAATAAATAAAAAATATAAAAAATTTAATAAACAAATAAAAAAAACAAACATTCAATCAATCAATCAAAAGACACACTAAAAATAAATAAATATATAGCATAAATTAATGGAAAATACTAGTAATACTATGATGAATATATAATAATAAAAATAATAGTAAATCTTAAATATATAATAAGAATTATTG
Organism: Miamiensis avidus; assembly: GCA_037039885.1. Taxonomy (NCBI): domain Eukaryota; phylum Ciliophora; class Oligohymenophorea; order Philasterida; family Glauconematidae; genus Miamiensis; species Miamiensis avidus. The sequence continues at coordinate 1,182,683 of JAWVGU010000007.1, read as the reverse complement.
GCTTAGAAATAATTATTTGTTACAATAAAAGTAAAAAATGAAAGGATAATAAATAAATATATGGTTTAATAAATATATGAGAAATATGTGCCAAAATACATTAAATAAGAATTAAGAGAAATAGAATAAGTAAATGAGTTATTATTAGCTAACGAAATAACCATCAATTTAAGGTAAATATTAAATATAATCTAATATAAAAAATTGTAATATTGGATATTATGGTGTTTTAATCTGATAAATTCATATTATAAGAATTAATTTTATGGATAAATAATAAGTAATACTATATTTTAATATAATTTTTAATTTTTTTTAATAAATAAATTTTAAAATGTATGATTAATAAATAATGATTATAAATAAAAATAAATGTATTATTATCATTAAAATACTAGAAATTTCGAAACCATATAAAAGGTCAAACATTCGCCAATTAAAAAAATGAAATAATTTCGTCAATTTTACTTTTATTTTTTAAAATAATCATTTACTTCCAATATTTATTATACTCAATCATTATTAAATAATTATAAATAAAATATAAAACTTAAATTAATTATTATTAATAGGAGAAATAATATTGGTTGTGAAGGGTGCACTTAATTTGGAAAATCACTTGAAAAACTTATAAACCTCACTTCTTTAAACATTAATTTAGAGTATTATTTTTTATTAATATGGAGAAAATTATATTTATTATGGAAATTTCAGCTTCAAAGAAATAGCTAATTTTTCTGCCTTTGTTTTATTAATTTTATAATTAAAAAATATTGAATGTTTTTTTATTTTAAAATTTGTGAGGATATTATTTCTAAAATTATTATCATATTATAATTAATAATTGCTTTTCTATTGCATATTTAATTTCAACAAATCTCGAAACTATAAAAGGTCAAACATTCGCCAATTAAAAAAATGAAATAATTTCGTTAATTTTACTTTTATTTTTAAAATAATCATTTACTTCCAATATTTATTATACTCAATCATTATTAAATAATTATAAATAAAATGTAAAACTAAAAAATTAATTATTTTTAATAGGAATAATAATATTGGTTAGAAAGGATGCACTTAATTTGGAAAATCACTTAAAAAACTGACACACCTCACTTCTTTAAACATTAATATAGAGTACTATTTTTTATTAATATGGAGAAAATTATATTTATTATGGAAGATTCAGCTTCAAAGAAATAGCAAATTTTTCTCCCTTTGTTTTATTAAATTCATAATTAAAAAATATTGAATGTATTTTATTTTAAAATTTGTGAAGATATTATTTCTAAATTATTATCATATTATAATTATTAATTGCTTTTCTATTTCATATTTAATTTTTACAATTATCGGAACCATAAAAGGTCAAATATTAGCAAATTTAAAAATGAAATAATTTCGTCAATTTTACTTTTATTTTGTAAAATAATCATTTACTTCCAATATTTAATATTCTCCATCATTATTAAATAATTATAAATAAAATGTATAACTAAAAAATTAATTATTTTTAATAGTGGTAATAATATTGGTTAGGAAGGATGCACTTAATTAGGAAAATCACTTGAAAAACTTACAAACCTCACTTCTTTAGACATTGGTTTTTAGTACTATTTTTATTAATATGGAGAAAATTATATTTATAATGGAAAATTCAGCTTAAAAGAAATAGCAAATTTTTCTGCCTTTGTTTTATTAAATTCATAATAAAAAATATTGAATGTTATCTAATTATAAAATTTGTGAAGATATTATTATCATATTATAATTAATAATTGCTTTTCTATTGCATATTTAAATTTCTACAAATCTCAAAACCATAAAAGGTCAAACATTCGCCAATTAAAAAAATGAAATAATTTCGTCAATTTTACTTTTATTTTTTAAAAAAATCATTTACTAACAATATTTATTATACTCCATCATTATTAAATAATTATAAATAAAATGTAAAACTGAAAATTAATTATTATTAATAGGAGAAATAATATTGGTAAGGAAGGGTGCATTAAATTTGGAAAATCATTTTAAAAACTTACAAACCTAACTTCTTTAGAAATTTATTTAAGGTACAATTTTTTTTGATATGAAGAATATTATATTTATTATGGAAATTTCAGCTTCAAAGAAATAGCAAATATTTCTTATTTTGTTTTATAAATTTCATAATTAAAAATATTGAATGCTTTTTTTATTTTAAAATTTATGAGGATATTATTTCAAAATTATTTTCATATTATAATTAATAATAGCTTTTCTAATGCATATTTAATTTCTACAAATGTAGAAACCATAAAAGGTCAAACATTCCCAAATTTAGAAATGAAATAATTTCGTCAATTTTACTTTTATTTTGTAAAATAATCATTTACTTCCAATATTTAATATTCTCCATCATTATTAAATAATTATAAATAAAATGTATAACTAAAAAATTAATTATTTTTAATAGTGGTAATAATATTGGTTAGGAAGGATGCACTTAATTTGGAAAATCACTTGAAAAACATACAAACATAACTTTTTAAACATTAATTTATCGTACTATTTTTATTAATATGGAGAAAATTATATTAATAATGGAATTTTCAGCTTCAAAGAAATAGCAAATATTTCTTACTTAATTTTATTAATTTCATAATTAAAAAATATTGATAGTTATTTTTAAAAATTTGTGAAGATATTATTTTTAAATTATTATCATAATATAATTAATAATTCCATTTCAATTGCATATTAAATTTCTACAAATCTCTAAACCATAAAAAGTCAAACATTCGCAAATTTAAAAATGAAATAATTTCGTCAATTTTACTTTTATTTTTTAAAATAATCATTAACTTACATAATTTATTATTCACCATCATTATTAAATAATTATAAATAAAATATAAAACTTAAAATTAATTATTATTAATAGGAGAAATAATATTGGTTGTGAAGGGTGCACTTAATTTGGAAAATCACTTGAAAAACTTATAAACCTCACTTCTTTAAACATTAATTTAGAGTATTATTTTTTATTAATATGGAGAAAATTATATTTATTATGGAAATTTCAGCTTCAAAGAAATAGCTAATTTTTCTGCCTTTGTTTTATTAATTTTATAATTAAAAATATTGAATGTTTTTTAATTTTAAAATTTGTGAGGATATAATTTCTAAATTATTATCTTATTATAATTAAAAATTGCTTTTCTATTGTATATTTAATTTCTACAAAAATCAATACCTTAAAAGGTCAAAAATTCACAAATTTAAAATGAAATAATTTCGTCAATTTTACTTATATTTTTTAAAATCATTTACTTCCAATATTTATTATACTCCATTATTATTAAATAATTATAAATAAAATGTAAAACTGTAAATTAATTATTTTTAATAGGAATAATAATATTGGTTAATAAGGATGCACATAATTTGGAAAATCACTTGAAAAACTTACAAACCTCACTTCTTTAAACATTAATATAGAGTATTAATTTTATTAATATGGAGAAAATTATATTTATTATGGATATTTCAGCTTCAAAGAAATAGCAAATATTTCTTCCTTTGTTTTATTAATTTCATAATTAAAAAATATTGAATGTTTTTTTTAAAAATTTGTGAGGATATTATTTCTAAATAATTATCATATTATAATTAATAATTGCTTTTCTATTGCATATTTAATTTCTACAAATCTAGAAACCATAAAAGGTCAAACATTCGCAAATTTATAAATGAAATAATTTCGTCAATTTTACTTATATTTTTTAAAATCATTTACTGCACCAATTTATTATACCCCATCATTATAAAACAATTATAAATAAAATGAAAAATTGAAAATTAATTATATTTAATAGGTATAATAATATTAGTGATGAAGGATGCAAATAATTTGGAAAATCATTTGAAAAACTTACAAAACTAATTTATTTAAACGTTAATTTAAGGTATTATATTTTTTTAAATGAAGAAAATTATATTTATTATGGAAATTTCAGCTTCAAAGAAATTACAAATATTTCTTCCTTACTTTTATATTAAAATTTCATAATTAAAAATATTGAATGTTTTTTATTTTAAAATTTGTGAAGATATAATTTTTAAATTATTATCATAATTTAATTAATAATTGTTTTTCTATTGCATATTTAAATTCTGCAAATCTAGAAACCATAATAATAGGTCAAACATTCGCAAATTAAAATTTGAAATTATTTCGTTAATTTAACTTTTATTTTTAAAATAATCATTTACTTCCAATATTTATTATACTCCATCATTATTAAATAATTATAAATAAAATGTATACCTATTAAAAATTAATTATTTTTAATAGGAGTAATAATATTGGTTAGGAAGGATGCACATAATTTGGAAAATCAATTAAATAACTAACAAACCTCACTTCTTTGAACGTTATTTTATGGTATTATTATTATTAATATGGATAAAATTATATTTATTATGAAAATTTCAGCTTCAAAGTAATAGCAAATTTTTCTTCCTTTGCTTTATTAATTTAATAATTAAAAAATATAGAATGTTTTTTTAAAAATTTGGGTATAATTAATAATTGCTTTTCTAATGTATATTTAATTTCTATAAATCTTGAAACCATAAAAGGTTAAACATTCGCAAATTTAAAATGAAATAATTTCGTCAATTTTAATTTTATTTTTTAAAATCATTTACTGCACCTATTTATTATACTCCATCATTATTAAATAGTTATAAATAAAATTTAAAACTGAAAATTAATTATTTTTAATAGGAATAATAATATTGGTAAGTAAGGATGCACAAAATTTGATAAATCACTTGAAAAACTTACAAACGTCAGTCTTTTAGACATTTATTTAATGTATTATTATTTTTAATATGAAGAAAATTATATTTATTATCGAAATTTCAGCTTCAAAGAAATTGCAAATATTTCTTCCTTTTGTTTTATTAATTTCATAATTAAAAAATATTGAATGTTTTTTTTAAAAATTTTGGAAGATTTTATTTCTAAATTATCATCAAAATATAATTAATAATTGGTTTTCTATTGCATTTATAATTTCTACAAATCTAGGAACCATAAAATGTCAACCATTCGCAAATTTAAAAATGAAATAAATTTGACAATTTTACTTTTATTTTTTAAAATCATTTACTGTATCTATTTATTATAATCCATCATTATTTAATAATTATAAATAAAATGTAAAACTGAAAATAAATTATTATTAATAGGAGAAATAATATTGGTTGTGAAGGAAGCATTTAATTTGGAAAATCAATTAAAAAACTTATAAACCTTACTTCTTTAAACGTTAATTTATGGTACTATTTTTATTAATATGGATAAAATTATATTAATAATGGAATTTTCAGCTTCAAAGAAATAACAAATTATTCTTCCTTAATTTTTTTAATTTAATGATTAAATATTGAATGTTTTTTTATTTTGAAATTTGTGAGGATATTATTTCTGAATTATTATCATATTATAATTAATAATTGCTTTTCTATTGTATATTTAATTTATAAAGATCTCGAAACCATAAAAGGTCAAACATTTATAAATGAAGTAATTTCGACAATTTTACTTCTTTTTTTTTTAATAATCATTTACTTCCAATATTAATTATACTCCATCATTATAAAATAATTATAAATAAAATATAAAACTGTAAATTAATTAAAATTAATAGTGGTAATGATTTTGGTTGTGAAGGATGCACTTAATTTGTAAAATCACTTGAAAAACTTACAAACCTCACATCTTTAAACATTAGATTATGGTATTATTTTTATTAATATTAAGAATATTATATTTATTATGGAAATTTCAGATCAAAAAAATAGCAAATTTTTCTTCCTTTGTTTTATTAAATTCATAATTAAAAAATATTGAATGTTTTTTTAATTTAAAATTTGTGAGTAGATTATTTCTAAATTATATACTTATTATAATTAATAATTGCTTTTCTAATGCATATTTAATTTTTAGAAATATCGAAACCATAAAAGGTCAAACATTCGCAAATTTAAAAATGAAAAAATTCCGTCAATTTTACTTTTGTTTTTTAAATAATCATTTATTTCCAATATTTATTATATTCCATCATTATTAAATAATTATAAATAAAATGTAAAACGGAAAATTAATTATATTTAATAGTGGTAATAATATTGGTTGGGAAGGATGCACTTACTTTGGAAAATCACTTGAAAAACTTGCAAACCTCATTTCTTTAGACATTAATTTAGAGTATTAATTTATTAATATGGAGAAAATTATATCAATAATAGAATTTTCAGCTTCAAAGAAATTACAAATATTTCTTCCTTAGTTTTATATTAAAATTCCATAATTAAAAAATATTGAATGTTTTTTTATTATAAAATTTGTTAGGATATTATTTCTAAATTATTATCATATTATGATTAATTATTTGTTTTCTATTGCATATATAATTTCTACAAATTTCGAAACCATAAAAGGTCAAATTTAAAAATGAAATTATTTCGTCAATTTTACTTTTATTTTTTAATATCATTTGCTGCATATATTTATTATTCTCCATCATTATTAAATAATTATAAATAAAATGTAAAACTAAAAAATTAATATTTTTAATAGGTATAATAATATAGGTTTTGAAGGATTCACTTAATTTGCAAAATCAATTGAAAAACTTACAAACCTCACATCTTTAAACGTTAAATTACGGTACTATTATTATTAATATGAAGAATATTATATTTCTTATGGAAATTTCAGCTTCAAAGAAATAGCAAGTATTTCTTCCTATGTTTTTTAATTTTAAAATTTGTGAGGATATAATTTCTAAATTATTATCATAATATAAATAATAATTGCTTTTCTATTGTATATTTAATTTCAACAAATATCAATACCTTAAAAGATCAAAAATTCCCAAATTTAAAAATGAAATAATTTCGTCAATTTTACTTATATTTTTTAAAATCATTTACTTCCAATATTTATTTTACTCCATCATTATTAAATAATTATAAATAAAATATAAAATTGAAAATTAATTATTTTTAATAGAAATAATAATATTGGTTAGTAAGGATGCACTTAATTAGGAAAATCACTTGAAAAACTTACAAACCTCACTTCTTTAGACATTAATTTAGAGTATTAATTTTATTAATATGGAGAAAATTATATTTATTATGGATATTTCTGCTTCAAAGAAATAACAAATATTTCTTCCTTTGTTAGTTTCATAATTAAAAAATATTGAATGTTTTTTAATTTTAATATTTGTGAGGATATAATTTCTAAATTATTATCATGTTATTATTAATAATTGCTTTTCTATTGCATATTTAATTTCTACAAATCTCGAAAAAGGTCAAATATTCGCAAATTTAAAAATGAAATAATTTCGTCAATTTTACTTATATTTTTAAAATAATCATTTACTTCCAATATTTATTGTACTCCATCATTATTAAATAATTATAAATAAAATGAAAAATTAAAAAATTAATTATTTTTAATAGGAATAATAATATTGGTTAATAAGGATGTACTTAATTTGGAAAATCACTTGAAAAACTTACAAACCTAATTTCTTTAAACGTTTATTTAAGGTATTATTTTTTTTAAATAGAGAAAATTATATTTTTATGTAAATTTCAGCTTCAAAGAAATATTAAATTTTTCTTCCTTTGTTTTATTAATTTCATAATTAAAAAATATTGAATGTTTTTTTAATTTAAAATTTGTGAGTAGATTATTTCTAAATTATATACTTATTATAATTAATAATTGCTTTTCTAATGCATATTTAATTTTTAGAAATATCGAAACCATAAAAGGTCAAACATTCGCAATTTTAAAAATGAAATATTTCCGTCAATTTTACTTTTATTTTTTAAAATAATCATTTACTTTCAATATTTATTATAATCTATCATTAAAATTTTAAACTCAAAATTAATTATTTTTAATAGCTTTAATAATATTGGTTGGGAAGGATGCACTTACTTTGGAAAATCACTTGAAAAACTTACAAACCTCACTTCTTTAGACATTAAATTAGAGTATTAATTTTATTAATATGGAAAAAATCATATTAATAATGGAATTTTCAGCTTCAAAGAAATAACAAATATTTCTACCTTACTTTTATATTATAATTTTATAATTAAAAAATATTGAATGTTTTTTTATTATAAAATTTGTGAAGATATTATTTCTAAATTATTATCATATTATAATTAATAATTGCTTTTCTATTGTATATTTAATTTATACAAATCTCGAAACCATAAAAGGTCAAACATTTATAAATGAAATAATTTCGACAATTTTATTTTTATTTTTTAAAATCATTTACTGCACCTATTTATTATACTCCATAATTATTAAATAATTATAAATTAAATGTATAACTGAAAATTAATCATTTTTAATAGTGCAAATAAAATTGGTGATGAAGGATGCACTTAATTTGGAAAATCACTTAAAAAACTAGTAAACCTCACTTCTTTAAACGTTAATTTAAGGTACTATTTTTATTAGCATGGAGAAAATTATATTTATTATGGAAATTTAGGCTTCAAAGAAATAGCTAATATTTCTACCTTTGTTTTATTAATTTCATAATTAAAAAATATTGAATGCTTTTTTTAAAATTTGTGAGGATATTATTTCTAAATTATTATCATATTATAATTAATAATTGCTTTTCTATTGCATATTTAATTTCTATAAATGTCGAAACCATAAAAGTTCAAAAATTCGCAAATTTAAAAATGAAATAATTTCGACAATTTTAATTTTATTTTTTAAAATCATTTACTTCCATTATTTACTACATCATTATTAAATAATTAAAAATAAAATATAAAACTGAAAATTAATTATTTTTAATAGTGGTAATGATATTGGTGATGAAGGATGCACTTAATTTGGAAAATCACTTGAAAAACTTACAAATCTCACTTCTTTAATCATAAATTTATAGTACTATTATATTTAATATGGTGAAAATTATATTAATTATGGAAATTTCAGCTTCAAAGAAATAGCAAATTTTTATTTCTTTATTTTATATTAAAATTTCATAATTAAAATATATTGAATGTTTTTTTTTAAAATTTGTGTATAATTAATAATTGCATTTCTATTGCATATTTAATTTCTATAAATCTCAAAACCATAAAAGGACAAACATTTGCAAATTTAAAAATGAAATAATTTCGTCAATTTTACTTTTATTTATTAAAATAATCATTTACTTCCAATATTTATTATTCCCCATCACTATTAAATAATTATAAATAAAATCTAAGACTGAAAATTATTTATTTTTAATAGTTCTAATAAAATTGATAAGGAAGGGTGCACTAAATTTGCAAAATCACTTGAAAAACTTGATTTAATTAATAAATAAATACGTTTATGATAAGCTTTGTTTACTTTATATTTTATTAAATTATAAAATTTAAAACTTCATTCAGTATATCAATTTTTATTTATTTTTTTTATATATCTTTAATATAAGAAATATTTATAATATTTTTTTTGATTTTATCTCTAAATTATTAGTAGGGATTTTATCACATTTATATACATCTTATATAAATTAATTTTTTAAATAAAATAAATTATTTTTAGTAAATTATTAAAATTTGTTTGTTATCCTTATTTTGGATTTATACAAAAATTATTATTAATTATTATTAATTTATTTTAATATATATTATTTTTTATTATATTTATTTAGTAAAATTATATCCTATCATTCAAAAATTATCAAAAAAATCATATGGATTCTTAAAAAAAACAAAAAAATAATTTAAGATACAATTATCTACAAAGCACTGAATAATTAATGTAATAAAATAAAAACTCGTGGTAGAAATGATAGATGCAAAATATGTTCTTTTTAAGTATAATTTATTTATATTTATTCAAATTTTTGAACTGTTTTAGGTAATTGCAAATTATTTGTGGTAGGATAAAAGCAAAAATTTACAACTCTTCGACATTTATGAAAATAAACTAACATTTGAGCATGTTTCTCTAATTAAAAATTTGGGCCATATTAAGCAGTTTTCTTCCTATTAGGCAGCAGGATTAGAATAGAATAGCAACACAGAGAAAGAGCAGAATTTTTTTTTTTTTTTCCAATAATCGCTCAGAAAAGCGGATTATTATGCGTTCGTTTAGAGGTTAAGCTTAATTGATTTCGAATACTGTAGAAAAGAAACTTAAAAGTAGGAAAGGTGCAGATAGGGTGTAGTACTATACTAAGATTTTCGAATTCCTGCTTTAATTAATTTTCTTGCGGCGAGGAGTTCTTGTAATACATATTTATATTTAGAAACTATATTTTTTGAGATTCCTATTTTTCTAAAGCTGGCCATCTTATGCTCTTGGCTGCACAGATACCGCTTATAAATCTCTAAAAGCACTACATTATTCAAAGCACTTTTACTTTAAGTTGTAGCGCTGATTTTCAAAATATTTTTCATTTTCCTTCATTATACTAGTAAAATGAGAAAAAAAATCTACATGAAATAAATTTTCCACTCCCTGCTTGATAAATTTAAAGCTACTTTTAAAACTCTGAGCATTTTTCCGAAATTTTTCAATTTTCAAAACGATATATCGGCAGTTTCCCTGGAAAGAAATTCGTCTATGGAAGTAATTATATTAATAATAAGTTAAAATTACTTCATCAGAAAAAAGAAAAAATTACACTTTTTGAAAAACCAGCAGCTGTTGTCGTCACGGGAAGAAACCTTCTTTAAAAGCGAAATAGCAGATTCTATATTTTATGGCTTTTTTTCATTATGAACGATATTATTCTACTTATGATAGGATCGGAACTTTTGGTATTATTTTTCATCATCTATTTGCTCAAAAAAAAAAAAAAAGCAGAACCTTTTGCTAATATTTTTATAACTTCTGCAGTCTGATTCATCACAACTTCTTCAAAGAATTTCAGAAAGAGAATCCGTATTAAATACTGCGCTACATATGCTTAAAATAGTGTACAAACTTCTGTTCTTCTTGTTCGCGATTTGCAAACACCTAAAGGAGTTTGATGTTACTGTGGCCATCATCATTCTATTCAGGTTTTCTTACAGTTCAAAGTCCCTCAAATACTATATAGGGAAGCCTCTATTCAATTCATTGCTATTTTAACATCTGTTTCTCAACCACCACAAATTTTAAAAAGTCCATCGATGAGAAAAACAACCAATTTTTCTTTTTTTTTACTAGTCTCTTCAAAAGCAGCTGTTTCTTGATTTTCCCTTGCATTTTTTTAAGCTGCTTTTTCTATATATAATTTCCTTATGCCCTCTAATCTTGAACCAAGTTTCCACTCTTCATTTTCTTAACACTCCCTATCTTATCTTATTATTTTTCTTATGCAAATTGAAGTAAGGAATTTAAATGATTGTTAAGTTGTTACTCATTTTTAAACTGCGTAACTTTAACGACGGTAAAGCAGTAAAAAAAGCTATTTTAAGACTTTTTCTATTCCTAAATTGCGGAGTAAAGTACTCATTCCCTGGGTTAATTTTAGTTTTTAAAGAAAAGTAAAAATCAATTTATTTATTTATTCCAATTTACCTTTCCTTGTTCAGAAGAAATCAACAGGACCTAAGCTCTTCGATTCGATTCAAAGAAGAAAAGAAATCATTGGCAATGTTCGCAGAGTAGTACGAGTAGTTTTGTTTGAGAAATTCTAAAACGCACTAGTTTAGTCCAAGTCCTTCCCTTTTATGTTAAGAACTACTTACTGTCTACGCACCCATTTCTTTGCAAATATCAGCTTTGTCACTAGCTCTATTAATACAATATTCTTCTTCTTTTACTAACTGATCATCTTGCAAGTCGAAAATATCCATCATAACTCCTCGTTTTTCAGTACCGATCAAAATCTCATCTAAACAGAGAAGTTTTCGCGCCTTTTTCAGCTGCTGTGGCAAATAAATTTTTTGACTTTTGAGGAAATTTCAAAATGCTTAGTCTAGTAGTTGTGATCAGACACATTGTTATTAGATCCTGATTTCGGTAAATGCAGTTGTAATTTTCACTCTGGGTACTCGAAATAAACACGATTCGTAATGTTTGAGTTATTTTTACCTGTTTGTTCTTTGATTTATTAGTAAAAATAATATTATGATAATCGTTGAGATTTGGAGGAAAAACCTATCTATTTCAGCGACTTCTGTCTGCACCGCTGAAACCGTTCAGTTTCTATCATTTTCTGACAAATTTCCAAAACACGTCACCAGCGCTCAAATGTTCAACTTCCTACAGCAAACAACTTTTTTTCTGAATTTATTGGTTTTTAGTTACTCGCGGCAGACTGGGGAAAAGTTCGGAAATTTGGAAAAAGTTCTTGCCTTTTTAATTGTCGAACACAAGATCGTCAAAATATATTCTGCTCATCAAAAGCACCTTCACCTTCGGATACTCATCGAGTCGCAGATACTTCATTACGTCAGGCAGGAGGAGCCACCCTTTGCTATTTTTTATCTCCTTCGCGATGCCGATTGCCCACATCTTTTTCATAGCCGTCGAGCAGAAACATGATTTCGCTTTTGCTTTTCGACACGACTTCGTTCGTTCAAATAAAATTTTCTAAAAGTTGGCGATTCCAGATTCGCAATAGAAGTGAGACAAGTCGACGTTGTTGGATTTTCTAATGGGCGAGGTGTAAGCAACATTAAACAATAAGAATAATAATAAAAAATAAGGGCATATAATTGTTGAATTTTAATGTATTAATAAGATAAAACATAGGTATTAAGTATTAAGTTATTATTTTCTTTATATTTTGAAGAGTTAATTAAATTTGAGTTTCAAAGAAAAATAATTTCGTTTCAACTTCAAAAAAATCTCTAAAATTTAAAGAGACTATTGTTATATATACCTACAGTTTTGTTTCTGGATAGTTCTGTAGAGAGTCTTTAGAGGTTTCGAAATGGACTAACAATGCTAAATGGCAAATATTTTAAAAACTAAATGTTTTCATTGTCTGTATAAACGTCTAAATGCTCTTCTATTTATTCGAATTTCAAAAAGCCTCTAGAAATCAGCTTCTTATAAAAATATAGCTAATAGGAAAGTATTTACTTTTTGAAAATGGATTTCTTTTACTTTTAAGATATGATACATCTTTTTTCTGGGCTTAGAATTTGTGAAGCATAATTTTATTGTAAAATTAAACAAAATAAAGTAATAAAAATTAAATGTGAAGACAGAGGCAGAAAACAAAATATAGAATTTGATAGAGAAATGTACACATCAAGAAAGCTTTTATATATAGTAAAATGCTCATTATTTTAAACGAGTAATTTATAATTCACATTTTTTTTTGAAAGTGCACTTTGACTTATTACTGCTCTTTGTAATTTTAGGAAAAGAATTAACAAAACTAATATTTGCTGTTATTACAATTGGTTTATCTTAATAATTTTGAAATTATAGTAAATTTTATGTATTTATTAAGGTAGTTTGTATTTTTAGGCTTATTAATTTATTCAGTAAAATCAGAACTCCATTATATAATATAAAAACCTTGGTTTATGAATATGGAGTGTATATATTTGTTTATAGCCTTTCTTAAATTCTATTTTTGGTACCTTCTCAGAAATAAAAAAAAGTTCAATTCAAGTTTTCTAAATACTGCAAAGCAAAAACGCTTATCAATTTTATATTTTTCACTTAGAAAAGATTAAATTAATTTTAACTTAATACATTATTTATTTATTAAAAAAAGATAAATTAGTTAAGACTAAGCGAAATTTGAACTATTTAATAACAAAGTGTTTTAAGTGTTGTAGCAGTGGCAATATGCTTTTCATTTTCAGTTAGTTTTCTTAAAGACTTTGGAAATTAACAACTTATCATTGCAAAAAAAAAAAAGATAAGTACTAATTTATTTATCAGACGAAAGAAATTCTGAAAAGAAAAAGTAATGGTGATAGATAGATAGATAGATAGATAGATAGATAGATAGATAGATAGATAGATAGATAGATAGATAGATAGATAGATAGATAGATAGATAGATAGATAGATAGATAGATAGATAGATAGATAGATAGATAGATAGATAGATAGATAGATAGATAGATAGATAGATAGATAGATAGATAGATAGATAGATAGATAGATAGATAGATAGATAGATAGAAAATTTAAAGTTAATCAAAATTTTTAATTGATCTTCTAAAATATTTTTCATTAGATATTTTCAATCTTTAAAACCATTATTTGGGTTTAATGTCCATTCTTTGAAGAAGAAAGTAGGTAAATTTCGATTTACCAGTTATTTTCGTGCTATCATTAAAGTCTTACTTTCCTATTCTTCATAGGTTAATTTCTAATCAAAAATACTTTGGTCTAATTTTCGTGCTTTTCTGTTTTATGTTGGTGCTTATGCTTTTCTTTTTTGTGAACATTCTGATACCTTCTGCTTTCTATAGATTTTATTTGAAGTATTATGACTTTCAATTTTAGTACTCATAAATATTTGACATTTAGTGGAGATTCCGAAATGGGTTATAATTGTATCTTTAACTCACCTGATAATGTTTTAAAGTCTTTCTATTTATCTGAATTTTATCTAATCCAGGAAGTCTAAAACCGTAGCATCTTCAATAAGGACGATTTTTCCTCCTCATTAATCTATTATGATTTAATCTGAATGGAGAGTATGATATCAAATTAATTTATAGAATGACATCTACGAAGGGAGTCTATTTATTGAGATCTCGTCATCACACCGATGGTTCCCAAGAGTAAGTCAATCAATATATAAATCGCTCTCTAAAAGACACCATCTGTATCAAATTTTAACCCATTCTTCATAAATAAGACTCTAAAACCTCCACTCCTAAGTAGTCTCTTCCTCAAATGGGGCTTTCAATAATTTTCTGGATTAAGGGAAGCCCACGAATAAATTAATTTTATTATTCTTCATCTATCATTAAAGACACATTTCTAAATTTTGATTCAATAATATTCTACTACTTTGATTCAATTTACCTTTCTAGTTCTACCTCTAAATCTGTTACTTGTAACATAGATAGACTCATTTGACAAATTTCGTTGCATTTTATTGAATATTTCGTATGCTTTATAATCACCTACTGGAAACTTACTTTGTTCTATGCTACTGTATATATTATTTGCTGAACTGTAATGTCAAGTTTATAGTTCAGTGGTGGAGAAGATTTATGAAATTTAAATTTTATTTTTGAATTTTTTCTAACCAGGGTTATCTTGAAGACTATCTTTCTCTATGAAGTTTTTCATTTTCATTTTTCTTCTTTTTTGAATTTGTCTGGTTATATGGCCTTTTATTGTTTAATTATCACTGTAAAAATAAGAATGCTTTGCAACAGTTACCAAGCTTGTAAAAAGCTAAAATATATCAACAAATTTTCTTAATAATAAATGAAATATTTTTTTTACTAGTACTTAATTTATATTTCAAAAATAGTTTTCGCCTTATGAGACTACTATTTTCCTCTTAGCTCTATTATTGTAAGAAGCTGATTCTATTAAATATTTTTTGCATTTTTATATTGTTATTGATGTCGCTTATATTAAATTGTTTTGTAAAGTTCCACTAACAGCAAATTCAGCAATAACAACAAATTAAGTTTCAAAGAAGTGAAATAAATTTATTTTGTAAAAAATTGCCTTAAAATTTGCATTTAATCAACAAAAACTTTTTTCTTCTGAGTATGCTATCTTATTTATAGTTCAAATTGTTTTTGAAAGTGCAAGCTGATTTCTGGCAGCTCTTTGAAATTTTAGGTAAAAGGAAGTAAGCGCAATTAGCCATGTCTGCCTTAGCTAAAAACATTTCATTTTCAAACTTCAAATTTCACGTAATAATTGTTCATTCTCAACAGTTTTTGGAACCTCTACAGAATTTACTGGAAATATATCTGTGGGTAGTTAGGTAAGTAGGTAGGCTGAGGGCGAAGTTAAGTCTGAATAACACGATAATTCTTTTCTTTCCAACACTGCATAATCATAATCGATATTTTTCTTTTGCATTCTGTGGATCAACTAAAGAGGTATACTTTTCCACTTTTTCATAGCATTTGCATCATTCTTTTTAATTGGTGATTTATTCAGTTTAATTATTTCTGCCTCCTTTGACGTAATGATAATACCCAATATTACGTAATCTATGTAGGAATATTATGCAAGATTTAATACACTCCTAATAGCCAGATTTCATAGAGCAAGCAAGACTTATTTATCACTAATAATAACCATTCCTTAATAACTTGAATTAACACAAGTAATTAGTAATTCCATCTAATAATGATAGCTAAATAACTCTACACTTCCATCTTTATCATTTTTGATAATGGATATTCCTATAACGCTTTCTACACACATATATCGACTTTATTTTAAAGTATATTGTGTTTTCATTTTCAAAATGTTTAAGATAATCACTTTATAGTAACTATTCTGCCATCGAATCTGATTATTAATTTTATTTTTTACTATTACTTTAATTTTAATTAAATGATTAGTTTTCTGAATCATTTATTTTGAAAGGACAAATTTATTTCTGAAGATTCTTTGAAATTATTAATTTAAAGAAGCATTTTTGTCGCTGCTATAAATATTTTTAGCACTCGTATTTAAATACTTCAAATTTCGTAAACATTAATTTCCATTTACAAACTGCTTGCTTATAGAGAATTAGTTAAAAGTACTTCATAAGAGTATAAATAATGAAATTTATCTTCAAATAGACACTAGATATTAAAAAGTTAATGAGAGGAAAATATTTAAGAAGAATCAAGAACGTGAGAATTAAATCGTGTAATAATGAACTAAATATAACTTTTAAATAAACAATTATGGAAAACGATCTAATTCTTAATAACGTTCTAAAAATTCCTAGTCTTATTTAAATCCTATATCCTAATTGGATAATAAAATCAGATTGCCCAAATTAATAAGATCTAACGATATCAGATGCTGATGAAATTCTTTATTGAGAAGACTACTTAAGCCTTGATAATTAATCAAAGAAGTAATAAGATGATATTTCATAGGACATTTTAGTTTTATTTTTATTTATCTGAACTGTTTAAAAAAATAAAAATTCTAGTAAATCATTTATAATTCATATCTATACAGATCTATAAAAATAATATTTAATATATGTAACTGTAACTTAGTATTTGTATTATATTTGATTGATGTCGCTTAAATTAACTTATTTTTGAAAAGTTCCACAAGCAGAAAATTTAGAAATGCCAACAAACTAAGTTTCAAAAAAGCTAGCCAAAGCAAATCAATAAACTAAAATTTTTTTCTTATGAATATACTTTCTAATTAATAATTCACATAGTTTTTGATAGAGTAAGCTGATTTCGGTTGGCTATTTGAAATTTTAGGTAAAAAAAAGTGCTAACTAAAAATACTCCTTTTTAAACTTCGATTTTCTCATCATAATTTTTTGATTTCTAAACAGAATTCGAACATCAGCAGAATTTTATGTAAATATTTCTAAGGTTGTTAGGTAAGTAGGTAGGTTTAGAAAGTAGTTAAAGGACAATTCTTTTCAATCCAACATTGCATAATCATAATCGGTATTTTGGTTTTGGTTTTGAAGGATAGATAAATTTGGTATAATTTGAGGAGTATGTTTTCGAATTTTTAAGAAATTTCCCAGCTATTATTGTTGATGATTCAAGGTTCATACTTTCACCTTTTTCATATCTTTAGCATCATTTTTTAAAATGGAAATTTATTTTATCTAAATTTTAATATAACTCGCACAAATTAACAAATTAATCATGAAAACAAAACTTTACCTCAAAAATAGATAAATTAAGACCCTTCCCTGCTAGTAGAACTTTGAACACATCCAGAAAATCCAAAAAACTTTAGTCTCCATTAAGAGTGACTCCTATTCACTTTCCTCAGAATTAGTTTAGGAAAACATAATGATGAATCAGCTGATAGAATAACCATCAACCTCAATATATATATTCCAGTTTCTTTATAGCAAATAGAAATAATAAGAATGGTGGAGAGTTCGTCCATGTTATATCGTCATCTCAAAAAAGCCATTGCTACCCAATACTCATCCCTATTCTCCTCTCGGGGAGACTCGGCAATAAAATGAAATTATTGGGTTTACGGAGGACTTTCCCATAGCATTACTTTTTGAAATTCTTAAAGATCTCAGTTTTGAGAACCAAGTCCTAGTATTGTAAGTTTATATCCGTACATATTTCCTCTATATTGCATCAATCCTACAGACCTAGCCTCTAGGAATATAAAATCGTTTTCACAGCCTTTGGAGAATGAGTTATAAGCAGTTTATGGGTCTTCCAAAAAATCTGTACTTTAGAATATTAGACCAAATCTTCGAATAGACTTTAAAAAATGAAAATTTTATGATAACTAAGAATTTAAGAAGGATCGATGAAATATTTAATGAAGAGTGTCATTATTTCTTTTACTTTTAAGAATACAAAAAAACATTTTACAATATTCTGCAATTCTGAAAATCCTACCCCAAATAACTTTAAAAGACTATTTTACTTCTAGAATTACTTATGTAGATAGATGCCATCAATCCCACCTTTCCCTGAATGTGATACTTTAACATATTGGTAAGGATATAGATACCTTCCTTTAAGATGAATTAAATGCAAACCTGAATTTATTATAGGAAAAATCCAATTTATCAAGAAATTAAAAGAGTAAACCTTATGGAAAAGATAAAAAAAAAAAAGTACTAAAAATAGCGTTAATTTTAAAATCAGTAGAAAACTAACCTGATCCATAATAGTGTCCCTAGAACTCCCAGTATCCACAAATAGATAGAGAACCACAACCTTGATAATTAATTCTTGAAGTAGGTTGATTACACTATATGGGATTTAATGCTAAATATTCTTTGAAACAAAACTCCGAAATTAACTTACTTTACTTCAGTTTTAAAATTCTATTTACTAATAACTCTGAATTACTTAAATATAAGAAATGTTGTGATGTTCATTTTATTGTATTTATATATAACCGTAGTAAGGTAGAAAAAAAAAAAAAACTTTTAAATATACTAAAACAATAAATATAAAATTACTTAAGAATAAAGAAATATAAAAAATAATAATAAAATATTTAAAAATATAAATATTAAATAAATGATCATAAATAAATTTATTTATTAGTTAAGAATTTAAGTTATTAAATTAATTTTCTAAATTAAATATATCATATATCAAAAATATCATCACTATAAATAATCCTATTAAATTGAATTAAGTTAATAGTTTTATATAGTAAATAAGTTTATATTTATGGCATTATTGCTTAAATAAGTTAAATATTAAAAAATTTTATATTATAAAGGAAAAACAAATTTGATTTGTTTTTTGTAGTGAAATTCTATTTTTAACAAAATATTTATATCTCCAAATTAATAAAATAAGTACAAATTAATGTATTTTAAGAAGTTAGGTTTGTGAGTTTTTTAAGTGATTTTTCGAATTAAGTACGTCCATCATAACCAATTTAATTTCCACTATTAAATTAATTGTTATAAACTGTAAATAACAATATATTTATGGTATAAATGGAGAAGATAATTACATTTAAAAATTAAAAATAATTATATTTGTAAATTTGTTTCTCAGAAATTTTCTGATTTTTAATTTTAAAAAATAGATTTATTAGAAAATGAATAAAAATTATATATTAATATGTTTAAATATTTGGCAAGTTTTTCCTCTCAAATTAAGAAAAAATCAATATTTCTTTAGATTGCAAGAATAATAAAGGAAAAAACGAATTTGATTTGTTTTTTTGTAGTTATATTCTATTATTAACATAATAATATTATCTCCAAATTAATAAAATTAGTACCTTAAACCTACGTTTAAAGAAGTTAGGTTTGTTAGTTTTTCAAGTGATTTTCCGAATTAAATACATCCTTTATTACATATTAAATTATAACTATTAAAATTAATTATGTTAATTATCTTAAACTGCATATAAGAATATATTTATGATATAAATGGAGAAGATAATCTATTTAAAAATTAAAAATCATTTCATTTGTTAATTTGTTTCTCAGAAATTTTCTGATTTTTGATTTAAAAAAAATCAGATCTATTAGAAAATAAAGAAAAATAAAAAATTAATATCTTTAAATATTTGGCATGTTTTTCCTCTCAAATTAATAAAAATTCAATATTTCTTTAGATTGTAAGAATAATAAAGGAAAATATGAATTTGATTTGTTTTTCGTAGTGAAATTCTATTTTTAACATAATTATATTATCTCCCAATTAATAAAATTAGTACTCAAAATTAACGAAAAAAGAGGTTAGATTTGTGTGTTTTTCAAGTGATTTTCCGAATTAAATACATCCTTCATTACCAATTTAATTCTACCTATTATAATTAATTAAATTAATTGTTTTAAAATGTAAATAACAATATATATATGATATAAATGGAGAAATTAATCCATTTAGAAATTAAAAATAATTTCATTTATAAATTTGTTTCTCGGAATTTTTTTTATTTTTTATTATATAAAAATAGGTTTATTAGAAAATGAAGAAAAATAAAAAAATTAATATGTTTAAATATTTGTCAAGTTTTTCCTCTCAAATTAAGAAAAAATCAATATTTCTTTAGATTGTAAGAATAATAAAGTAAAAAACGAATATGATTTATTTTTGTAGTGAAATTCTATTTTTAACATAATAATATTATCTCCAAATTAATAAAATTAGTACCCTAAATCTAAATTTATAGAATTTAGGTTTGTGAGTTTTTCAAGTGATTTTCCGAATTAAGTACATCCTTCATCACCAATTGAACTTTGACTATTAAAATTAATTAAATTAATTGTTTTAAACTGTAAATAACAATATATTTATGGTATAAATGGAGAATATAATCCATTTAAAATTAAAAAATCATTTTATTTGTAAATTAGTTTCTCAGAAATTTTCTGATTTTTGATTTAAAAAAATCAGATTTATTAGAAAATAAAGCATAATCAAAAAATTAATATCTTTAAATATTTGTAAAGTTTTTCCTCTCAAATTAAGAAAAATTCAATATATTTTTAGATTGTAAGAATAATAAAGTAAAAAACGAATTTGATTTGTTTTT
Organism: Miamiensis avidus; assembly: GCA_037039885.1. Classification (NCBI taxonomy): domain Eukaryota; phylum Ciliophora; class Oligohymenophorea; order Philasterida; family Glauconematidae; genus Miamiensis; species Miamiensis avidus. The sequence goes on along the minus strand of JAWVGU010000007.1, from coordinate 1,161,502 downwards.
TGTAGTGAAATTCTATATTTAACATAATAATATTATCTCCAAATTAATAAAATTAGTACCCTAAAAAAGCGTTTAAAGAAGTTAGATTTGTTAGTTTTTCAAGTGATTTTCCGAATTAAGTACATCCTGCCTAACCAATTTTATTGTCACTTTTAAAAGTAATTTAGTTAATTATCTTAATCTGCATATAACAATATATTTAGGATATAAATGGATAAGATAATCCATTTAAAAATTAAAAATCATTTCATTTGTAAATTTGTTTCTCAGTTATTTTCTGATTTTTGATTTTAAAAAAATAGTTTTATTAGAAAATGAAGAAAATAAAATAATTAATATCTTTAAATATTTGGCAAGTTTTTATTCTCAAATTTAGAAAAATTAAATATTTCTTTAGATTGTAAGAATAATAAAGGAAAAAACGAATTTGATTTATTTTTTGTAGTGAAATTTTATTTTTAACATAATAATATTATCTCCTAATTAATAAAATTAGTACCTTAAACCAAAGTTTAAAGAAGTTAGGTTTGTCAGTTTTTCAAGTGATTTTCCGAATTAAGTACATTCTTTATTATCTATTTAATTCTAACTATAAAAATTAATTAAGTTAATTATATTAAACTGAATATAACAATATATTTATGATATAAATGGAGAAGATAATCTATTTAAAAATTAAAAATCATTTCATTTGTAAATTTTTATCTCAGAAATTTTTTTATTTTTTATTATAAAAAAATAGATTTATTAGAAAATAAAGAATAATCAAAAAATTAATATCTTTAAATATTTGGCATGTTTTTCCTCTCAAATTAAGAAAAATTAAATATTTCTTTAGATTGCAAGAATAATAAAGGAAAAAACGAATTTGATTTGTTTTTTATAGTGAAAATTTATATTTAGCATACTAATATTATCTCCAAATTGATTAAATTTATACATTAAATTAACGTTTAAAGAAGTTAGGTTTGTCAGTTTTTCAAGAGATTTTCCGAATTAAGTACATCCTTCCGAACCAATGGAATTATTCCTATAAAATTAATTGAAGTTAATTATTTTAAATTGTCAATAACAATATATTTATGTTATAAATGGAGAAGATAATACATTTAAAAATTAAAAATCATTTCATTTGTATAATTGTTTATAAGAAATTTTCTGATTTTTGATTTTAAAAAAATCATATTTATTAGAAAATGAATAAAAATAAAAAAATTAATATGTTTAAATATTTGTCAAGTTTTTCCTCTCAAAAAGAAAAATTCAATTTTTCTTTAGATTGTAAAAATAATAAAGGAAAAAACGAATTTGATTTATTTTTTGTAGTGAAATTGTATATTTAACATATATTATCTCCAAATTAATAAAATTAGTACTGTAAATCTATGTTTAAAGAGGTTAGGTTTGTGAGTTTTTCAAGTGATTTACCGAACTAAGCACATCCTTCCTAACCAATGTTATTGTAACTATTAAAATAAATGAAGTTAATTATTTTAAACTGTACATAACAATACATTTAGGATATAAATGGATAAGATAATCCATTTAAAATTAAAAATAATTTCATTTTTAAATTTGTTTCTCAGAAATTTTTTATTTTTAATTATAAAAAAATAGATTTATTAGAAAATAAAGATTAATCAAAAAATTAATATCTTTAAATATTTGGCAAGTTTTTCCTCTCAAATTAAGAAAAATTCAATATTTTTTTAGATTGTAAGAATAATAAAGTAAAAAACGAATTTGATTTGTTTTTTGTAGTGAAATTCTATATTTAACATAATAATAACATAACATAACATAACATAACATAACATGTACCATATCAATGAAAATATACCATGCTTTATTATTATATAATATTAAATGAAACTATTAACATAATAATATTATGTCCAAATTAATAAAATTAGTACCCTAAATAAGCGTTTAAAGAAGTTATATTTGTTAGTTTTTCAAGTGATTTTCCGAATTAAGTACATCCTTTATTACCAATTTTGTTGTAACTATTAAAATAAATGAAGTTAATTATTTTAAACTGTATATAACAATACATTTAGGATATAAATGGAGAAGTTAATCCCTTTTAAAATTAAAAATGATTTCATTTGTTAATTTGTTTCTCAGAAATTTTCTGATTTTGATTTAAAAAAAATCAGATCTATTAGAAAATGAAGAAAAATAAAAAAAATTAATATCTTTAAATATTTGTCAAGTTTTTCCTCTCAAATTAAGAATAATTCAATATTTCTTTAGATTGTAAGAATTATAAAGGAAAAAACGAATTTGATTTGTTTTTTGATGTGAAATTCTATTTTTAATATTATCTTCAAATTAATAAAATTAGTACTGTAAATCTACGTTTAAAGAGGTTATGTTTGTGAGTTTTTCAAGTGATTTACCGAATTAAGCACATCCTTTATTACCAATTGAATTCCACCTATTAAAATTAATTAAATTAATTGTTTTAAATTGTAAATAACAATATATCTATGGTAAAAATGGAGAAGTTAATCCATTTAAAAATTAAAAATAATTTCATTTTTAAATTTGTTTCTCAGAAATTTTTTATTTTTAATTATAAAAAAATAGATTTATTAAAAAATAAAGATTAATCAAAAATTAATATCTTTAAATATTTGGCAAGTTTTTCCTCTCAAATTAAGAAAAATTCAATATTTCTTTAGATTGTAAGAATAATAAAGGAAAAAACGAATTTGATTTGTTTTTGTAGTGAAATTCTATATTTAACATAATAATGTTATCTCCAAATTAATTAAATTAGTACTGTAAATCTATGTTTAAAGAGGTTAAGTTTGTGAGTTTTTCAAGTGATTTTCCGAATTAAGTACATCCTTCCTAACCAATGTTATTGTCACTTTTAAAAGTAATTAAGTTAATTATCTTAAACTTCATTTAACAATACATTTAGGATATAAATGGATAAGATAATCCATTTAAAAATTAAAAATCATTTCATTTGTAAATTTGTTTCTCAGAAATTTTCTGATTTTTGATATTAAAAAAATAGATTTATTACAAAATGAAGAAAAATAAAAAAATTAATATTTTTAAATATTTGGCAAATTTTTCCTCTTAAATTAATAAAAATTCAATATTTCTTTAGATTGTAAGAATAATAAAGGAAAAAACGAATTTGATTTGTTTTTTATAGTGAAAATTTATATTTAGCATACTAATATTATCTCCAAATTGATTAAATTTGTACCTTAAATTAACTTTTAAAGAAGTTAGGTTTGTCAGTTTTTCAAGTGATTTTCCGAATTAAGTATATCCTTCCAAGCCAATTGCCTTGCTCCTATCAAAATTAATTAAATTAATTGTTTTAAATTGTAAATAACTGTATATTTAGGATATAAATGGAAAAGTTAATCCATTTAAAAATTAAAAATCATTTCATTTTTAAATTTTTTTCTCAGAAAATTTCTTATTTTAGATTTTTAAAAATAGATTTATTAGAAAATGAAGAAAAATAAAAAAATTAATATCTTTATATATTTGGCAAGTTTTTCCTATCAAATTAATAAAAATTCAATATTTCTTTAGATTGTAAGAATAATAAAGGAAAAAACGAATTTGATTTGTTTTTTTGTAGTTATATTCTATTTTTAACATAATAATATTATCTCCAAATTAATAAAATTAGTACCTTAAACCTACGTTTAAAGAAGTTAGGTTTGTTAGTTTTTCAAGTGATTTTCCGAATTAAATACATCCTTTATTACATATTAAATTATAACTATTAAAATTAATTATGTTAATTATCTTAAACTGCATATAAGAATATATTTATGATATAAATGGAGAAGATAATCTATTTAAAAATTAAAAATCATTTCATTTGTTAATTTGTTTCTCAGAAATTTTCTGATTTTTGATTTAAAAAAAATCAGATCTATTAGAAAATAAAGAAAAATAAAAAAATTAATATCTTTAAATATTTGGCATGTTTTTCCTCTCAAATTAATAAAAATTCAATATTTCTTTAGATTGTAAGAATAATAAAGGAAAAAACGAATTTTATTTGTTTTTTGTAGTGAAATTCTTTAATTTTTTTTTTTTACAAAAATAATTTCTTTAATATTATATTGTATTGTATTGTATTGAATTATTTATGAATGTGATTAATATTATCTTCAAATTAATAAAATTAGTACTGTAAATCTACGTTTAAAGATGTTAGTTTTGTGAGTTTTTAAGTGATTTTCCGAATTAAGAAAGTCCTTCCGAAGCACTCCCCCTATTAAAATAAATTAAGTTAATTGTTTTAAACTGTAAATAACAATATATTTATGATATAAATGGAGAAGATAATCATTTTAAAAATTAAATATCATTTCATTTGTAAATTTGTTTCTCAGAAATTTTGTGATTTTTGATTTAAAAAAATCAGATTTATAAGAAAATGAAGAAATATAAAAAATTAATATCTTTAAATAATTCGCTAGTTTTTCCTCTCAAATTAAGAAAAATTCAATATTTCTTTAGATTGTAAGAATAATAAAGGAAAAAACGAATTTAATTTGTTTTTTGTAGTGAAATTCTATTTTTAACATAATAATATTATCTCCAAATTAATAAAATTAGTACTATAAATAAACGTTTAAAGAAGTTAAATTTGTGAGTTTTTCAAGTGATTTTCCGAATTAAGTACATCCTTCCGAACCAATGGAATTATTCCTATTAAAATAAATGAAGTTAATTATTTTAAACTGTTAATAACAATACATTTAGGATATAAATGGAGAAGATAATCCATTAAAAATGAAAAATCATTTCATTTGTAATTTTTTTCTCAGAAATTTTCTGATTTTTGATTTAAAAATAATATCCTTAAAATCAAATTAAATTTCTCCTATTAATATTAATTAAGTTATTTGTATTATACTGTAAATAACATTAAATTTATGGTATAAATGAGGATGATAATAAATTTAAAAATTATTAATTTTTTTAATTGTAAAATTGTTTCTCAGATATTTTCTTAATTTTGATTCAAATAAATATATATTATAACTTTCTTTAAAATAAAAATGAATAAAAATAAACTTTCAAAAAATTTAATTTTGTTTTATTTTGTTTTTTTCATATTTTTCTGCATATATTGATTAGTGATTTTATTATTTTTTGAATACATAATTTATTTTTTTTAGAAAATTAATGATTTGTTTGAAAAAAAAATGATTATTTTACTAAATATATATAAACTATATATTATTTTCAATCTATTTTTTTGAAAAATATATTTTTTTTGCTTCATAGATACTCAAATTTCATTTACCAAAAAAGAAAAATAAATTCAAGAAAATTAAACAATATAGTATATATACAAATTTAATTCTTAAAATACCTAGCATAACATTTTTTTTTAATCATATTTTTTAGAAGAAAGTTATATATAAATGAATAGAAAATATACTTTAATAAATATAAATATTTGATAAGTTATTCCTATTAAATTGAGAATCATTCAATATTTCTATTGAATAATTTTCCATTATTAATAAAAATAATATCTAACAATTATAGTTTTTTCTATAAGTATATATTCTCAGTTTATTTATTTTTTACTTTTTTAATTTGATAGTTACTTCATTGGCTAGGAATAATTTTTTTATATTTTTATTTCATCTATTTATGATTTAATGGATTTTGGTACATATCGCTCATATATTTATTGAACCATATATTTATTAATTATCCTTTCATTTTTTACTTTTATTGTTGTAAATAATTTTCTCTATGGTTTTAATAGATTTTACATTTTAAGATTTATATTTTCAAAAAACTATGATTAGATTTTTATTTGCTTGTTTTTTTATTAGTCAAATTTTATTTATTTATTAATTTATTACATAATATAAGTTTATGTGTATATGTATTTATATAATATGAGCATTATTTTTTTTTACCGTTTAAATGACATACACTATAAATGAAATATAATATATGCAACAACAAAGTTATATTATATTTAAAAATAATAATTAATAAATGTATCAATCAGAGTAATGAATTAGATTCCTTAATGGTTGGTATCTCTTCTTTTAATAGAAACTTATGAGTTGATTCTAGTAACCTATGGATTAGTCTAAAGTTTAGTCTTTTTTGTACGGAGCTACTTATCTTATGATCATTGTTGGTGTGAGGAATGAAGAGTTTGTCAAAGAATTTATCCTTCGTCCAAGATTTCTCAAGTTCAAAGTGAATTAAGATATTTTTAAGAGTTAACCTGTGTTTATGACATTTACAAAAGGATTGCTTAAAATAAAAGATTTGATTAAAATTTGTAGGTATTATTTTAACAATTTTTCTAGACTTGTCATCAATTTCTATTAGATCATCATTCCATTCGTAATTAAATCGCTAATTAATTTTAAAATTAACTTTAGCTGAGCAATTTTTGGAAAAAAGGTCATGAGCATTATTATTAAATTAATAATTTATAATTAACTTAATATATTGTATTTTTAAAAATAATGTCTCAATTTGAAATTATTATATTACTTCAATTCTATTTTTTATATTAATATTAGTAAAGTTAATATTATTTTTAATTTTTCATATTAAACTTTTTGTTATCTTTTTTCTTAATTAACAATATTATAATTAATGAGATATTATTAAATAATTAAAAGTATGTTTATACAAATTTAGAAATTAAATTTCCGACTACCTTTTTTTTTATAAAATGATATTATTTTATTTATTATAATTCCCAACAATACATAATTTTGAAAATTATATATAATTGTAAGTGACATAGTATTATATTATATTTATTGAAAATATAATATTTTATTTTTTAAATAATTTATAGATTTTAAGTAAATATATATAACAACAAATAATTAAAATTTTTTATAATCACAAAGAAATATATATATAATCTTCTATAAATAGAAGTAAAGTTAAATATTATATTTTTGTTTTGTTATTATTTAGGTCAAATTTTTTTTTAATCTTGTTAGTCAAATTAATTACAAATTTGAATTGAGAGTAAAACACAAAGCTTTAATAAACTATAATAAATAATTACCCATTTAGTTATTAGTATCAAAATTAATAAATAATAAGTTTATAATTATGTTATATATAAATAAATATATATTCAAAAATTTAAACGATTTGGTTTGTTATAAAATTTGTTATGTTTTTAGTTCGTATAAAATAATTTTTCCTCAATTTTAATTTTGTTTTCCTTAAGGGTCTTTATAAAAGTCTGCTAATTAATCTTTCGCTGATATTCTTAAAGATATCTGAGTAATTATTTTAATTTTGTTTAAATTCTATGATATTACTTAAACTTCTAAATGAAGCTCTTATTTAAAGACTCCAATTACATTTATATTATATTAATTTGATATAATTTTGATTGTTGATATTACAAATAATTTATCAAAAAAACAATGAACTATTTTTTATTGTTATTTATTAGGTAGTTTATTATTTGCTATATTTTAAAACTTCCTGGCGATGCTACTATTTTATTTGCATTTATTCTAGTTATATTATTATTTGATTTTATAGAAAATAATTTTCGAAAGGAAAGAATTGATATTATTTTTAAATTTTCTCCTTCCTCTATGGATAAAGATGAAGGATTTTCTACTTCTAGTTCTACTATTTAAATGCAAAATTGTATTTCAATTTCCTATAATTCTCATAATTTATTATTTATTAAAAGTTATTTTGCTGAAACCTGAATTTTTTTGTTGCTTTTATTATGCCAGTATTTTTATAATTTTAAAATCATACTCAATCTTTTGCTTTCCCTACCTTTTACAAAATTAATTTCTTTTCTGGTTAGCTATGACTATTTTTTATCGATTGGGAATTTCATTTACTTTCAGATCGTTTTTTGGCTATTTATTTTATAGTTGTTTCTGAAAATAATGTGTTCTGATCTTTTAAATTAAGAAGAAATTCGTTTTAGATTATTGACTGCAGTGTAAGCAAATATTTCTTCACTTTGAGTATTTTTTTTTACAAATTTTTAGTTTTCAAAATAAAATAGTTATTTTGTGATAATTTTTGTTCTTATTCTTCTTCTTCTTTAAATTTAGCTAATAAAGTAATCGTTTATTTAATTAACGCAGAAAATTTTGCTTCAAAGTTACTGCAACTAACAAAACAATTTTTATCAGAACTAAACTATTTATAAAAAGGAATAGATATCTGTTTAAAATATTTTGTTTTTGTTTTTTAGAAATAGCTTTCGTTTGATCATCTGGTGAGAAAAGTAGTTTTCCAATCCACTATATTTTTATCAGACAAATCATTTTCTTGTTGTTCTTCGAAATTTCATGTAAAAGGTAAAGAATTTTGCCTGACTCCTCAAATTGAAAGCAATTAAAATTAAATTAATTTTTTAACCATTATTTTCTAGTATCGAAAAAGCTAAAAAAGCTTCTTCAGAACTTTCTATAAACATTTATTTTTGTAGTTTGGAGTCAATGTTGAATCTTAATGACAGACTCTTCTTCAAAATAATGAAATTTTAGATGTTGAAATCAATTTATTTTTTAAGTATAAAATACAAAATTGATTCATGTTTTCGCTTCACTGCGACTAATGCTTGTCTCACTTTCTCTTCAGTAATAAATATGTTTATAGGGCTTTTTTTAATTAATTGTATTATGTTTTTAATAATTATTATTATTCATCGATATTTTTGGAAACTCTCCTTTACAAGGCATATTCAAAATTTTTATTTGTTTTTAGGTTTCTTTAAAATCGATGAAGAGTAGTATGTATAACTAGTTTAAAAAAATATTTTTAATTTTGATGATATTTATTTCCCTGCTATTTCTGTTGATGAATTTAATTTTTCTCTTTATTTTCTTGTAAATACATCCTCTTTTTTATTGGAAGTTTTTTGCCTTAAATTATTACTACTACTAATTATCTTTTTAAATTAATACCACTTCTTCTTTTACTAGATTTGTTATTTTTATTATTATAATTCAGTTTATGAGTTATTTTTATGGCTGGACCTCTAATCATATTCTTTTTATATCAACAACATTTTTCACTTAACTCCCCAAAGTCAAAAATGTGATATAAGGGCCCAATTACACTCATATTTAAATATTTTATTTTAATTTTGATTTTTTATGGCTATTTATGTTGCCTTTTGACTATTATAAAATTCTAGAATGCAAATCGCTCTGAAAATAATTATCTTATATATATTTAATTATTTTATTTTGAAATTTCACATTCTATTTAATCATTTAATAAATAATAATCAAATTATATTAATCTGGGTATAAATTGACTAATAAAATAGTGTAGCAAAAATAAAAGTAATAATTTTACAATATAATTCATTTATTATAATATTAAATAATTTTAATTATTTTAATACTTTACAAATTAGGCTTTACTATGAAAGTAATTTAAAAGGCTTCCAAATTTAATAATGATAAAGTGGTTAAAATACTGTTAGTTCTAACAAAAGAAATGAGAAATTTAAATTAACAAAGAAAAGTTATTTATTCACAAGAATAAAATCTATATAAATTATAAAGAAAATTGATAAACACTTGTTTATAAAATTGTTAAAATTTCACTTAGTCTTAGTAAATATTTTTTATATATAAATAATTAACTATGCTAGAATTAGTTTAATCTTTTCTAAGTGAAAAATAAAAAATTAATTCGGATTATTCGCTTTGCAGTATTTAGAAGACTTGAAGTAAACTTTTTATTTCTGAGAAGGTTCAAAGAATCTAACTAAAGCAGGGCTAAAAACAAATGAATGCACTCTAAATTCATAAACTAAGTTATTATATCACAGAGTTCTCATTTTACAGACCAATTCAATTCAATAAACAAAGCCTAAAAATACACACTTCTACAACAAATATAAAATTTATTATAATTTCAAAATTATTAAGATAAGCCAAGTATAATAACTGCTAATATTTGTTTGTTATTCTTTTCCGAAATTATATTCCTTTGCTTAGAAGAGTATTTCATAATTTCATTTTTTTAGAAAGGACACTTCGACTTATGGCAGCTCTTTGAAATTTTTGGTATTATAAAGAGCATTTTAAGCTTTCTAGAAGTGGGCATTTCACTATTAAATTCTTAGTTTTCATTTTATATCTCTGTCTTCACTTTTTTGGTTTTATTACCTTTTTTGTTTATCTGTTTTCAAAACTTGTATGCTTTTTATTTCAAAAATGATAAGAATAGATTTTTCCTTTAAGGAATATTTTTATAAGAAATTTCTAGAGGTTTTTCGAAATTCATATAAATTGAAGACTATTTGGCCGTTGATTCAGGAACTGAAAACATTCGTTTTTAAAATAATTACTATTTTCTATTATTTGTCCATTTCTAATCCGCTAAACAGCCTCTTCAGAACTACCCAGAAACGATATTGTAGGTATAATAATAGTCTCTTTAATTAAAGATTGGATATTTTCAAAGTTGAAATCAACTTATTTTTAGTTTTCTAATAATAATTAATTGACTCTACAAAGTATGAAGATACAAACAATTTTATATTTAATTCATATGTTATACGTTATTTTATGATAAAAAAATCAACGATAATAAGCCCTTTTTTATTTTGAATAATTATTTTATGATGCTTAAATTAGTTTTCTAAAAGGAAATATTTCATTTAGATTTAGCAATTTAAAATTTTATTGCAATTTTCACTTACTTTCACGATGAAAGAAAACATATTTTTGCCGCTTTTTTGGTTCTAATAATTTAATTTTTGCAGTAAAATATGCTAAACTATTGTTAAGCCCAGAAAAATGCTGCATCAAATTAAAACAATTCCTTATGAGTAAATAAAATTGTTTTTAAATAGATTTAATTTTAATTTAAGAAATAGATTTCTCTTATTTAGACGAGTATTTCCTATTAGCTTTATTTTTATAAAAGTCTTTTCCAAATAGCTTTTGTAAATTATCACAATTTCCCAGTTTATTTTTGAACTCTTCAATTGTGTATTTATATACCTCCAGCTGTCTTTTGTGCTCGTGCCTGGCTTCTTAGCCAACACTCACTGATTTTCTTAGCTTTTAGTTATATTATCTGTTATTATTTTTTGATTGATTGTCCTTTGCTAATTGTCAATGGTGTTTATTATTATTAACTTTTACTATATATTTAGCATTAAAATTCTTTGATTTCGTATCTTTATTTCCTCAAAATTGAGTTCGTTTATGACTTTACTTATTTTGTATTTAAGTTTTTGTGTTCATTTATCGCAATTTGCCACTTAAAATCCTTCACTTGTTGAAAATTTACTACTTCTGTATTTGAGTTAGTTCCTCAATTGCTATTCCTAAAGTTACATTGATTTCTAATGAACATGTTTATTATACTTTCGTATGAATCACATGTGGAATTTATTTCTTTGATGTTTTTTCCTGACAGAAAATTAAAAATCAAAAAAAAATTAATATTGCTTTGTGTCCATTATTTGTAGAAGAAAGTAGGTCAAGGTCAATTTCACATTTGTATTTTGGTGCTTTTACTCTAATAGATTAAATTTTTCGCTTTTGTCATCGGAAAGTTCTTATTATGCTTTGGACTAGGTAGTTTTTTAATCTCTTTTATTCTTGCAAAGGCTAATCGATTTCCTGTGGTTCTATAAAACTTCGCATAAAAGGAAGCATATTTTTTTCATTGCTCCAAGTACTTAAATTACTCATTTTTTAATAGTTCTTATTTCAAAAATTTTGGTACTGTAATTGGAGCTCTGTGGAACTTTCTTGAATATTTACGTATATAAGTATGTAGGTAAATAGGTAGACCAGAGAAGAAATAAAACTAAAGCAATAAACTCATCTTCAGAGTTAATTTTAGAATAAATTTTTGTATTTGATAACTTAAATTGGTCCATTATCCCTTTCAATTTTGCATATCCTTATCCTCCATCCGATTATTTTTCAAAAAACTAACTATTCTCCTTCAAAATACTTGTTTTCGTACATAAGCATGCTCTGATCTAAGACTATCTATTTCATGATAATCTTTCACAATATAAAAATGGGTTTCACTATACATTCTAAAAAATAAATAGGTGAAAAAATTCAAGTAACAGATGGGGTACAAATAATTTGCAAAAATTGACTCTCTAGAAAACCGAAATCTCAGACCATCTAATATATCTAGAGCATCTATTGTAATAGCTGGAAATGGTTAATCTAGAAAAAAAAGAAATCATTCTCCCACATAAGAAAAACTCACTAACATAAAAATTAAAGAAATGCATATTTTAACTATTTATTAAGATTTAAACAAACTTTAAAAAAGACTATAATTTTAGTTCCATTTTTATAAAAATTTGAAATTGCATATGTCAACTATTAATTTATGAGAATTTAATTATTTTATTTAATGTAGTTTTATGAGAGGATTATCATTTATTTAAAAACTCAATAATTTAATCAATCTTTGAAAAATAGATTTGTTAGAATGACTATAAGTACTATGGAATTGTATTTAACAATTTCGGGACGATTAGGGAGCCAAAACTAAATATATTAGCTTTACTAATCAACTCCTGGTAAAGTTAGTATATATCCTTCCTTCTTCTTATATATTGCACCTATACTGTAGAATCAATCAGAATCAGAAAGAGTTTGATAGCCTATAGACAATTAGTTATAAAGTATTTCATGGGACTACCAAAAAAAATGAGTTTTTTAAAATAACGAAATTTATCTTTGAATTGTTGCTAGTGCTTCACTTTCTTTGCATAATAAGTATGAATTTTTTTCGGTTGGGTAAGAATATATGGGTTTATATGTTTTTTTAATGGGGAATAATAATATTACAAGTAATTAAGAAATGATCTGATAATTTACTATGATAGTTATATCCAGTAGTGTGTGTTCGACTGCCTTTGTTACAGAGGATCCAGTCTGTTACACTTTCTTTTTAACCTCTTTTGAATGTTGGATAATTTCTGTTCGTTATGGTTTTCAGGAAGTAAATAGGGTTTGTATTTGTTTTAAAATCTCCGCACATATTAATAGATTTGCTTCTGGTCTAGTTGTTCTGAAGTTTTTTTCAAAATTTTAGAGAGTTATGGATTTTGTTAAGTTTTTTAGCTGTTCAAGGTTATCGTGAACTATTTGTTTTAGTATAAGAGCTAAAATTTACAACTCTGCAACGTTTTTAAAAAATAAACATCTAGAATCCATTTAGCCAATAAAAAATTTATCCCAAATTAAGCAGTTTGCGCGCATAGGAATCTGGATTTGAATAGAAGAACAACATAGAGAACGAGCAGAATTTTTTATTTTTTTTTTCTAAAAATCTGTTACAAAAGCGGTTTATTTTGCTTTTGTTTAGAGGCAAAAGCTTAAGCGATTTCGAGTACTGCGGAAGGGAAACCAGAATCTATACTCATGTTTTTCTCTCGGCTGCGAATTTCGTTGCAAAAATTTCGTGATCACTTTCGTTTTAGTTTTTCGGATATTCTGAAATTCGCATGTCGAAGAAGTAAAGATGCTGATCGGATGTACTATTTGACTAAGTTTTTCTAATTGCAGCTACAAATATCTTTCTAGCAATGAGGAGTTCTCGTAGTACATATTCAATTTTTTATATGAAATTTTTTGAGCTTCTTCTTTCATTTCAAAGCTCACCATCTGAGGCTCCTGGCAGCACAGATATCGATTTTAAATCTCTAAAAGCGCCTTATTTTTCAAAGCACTTTTATTTCAAGTTGTGGCACTGATTTCCAAAGTATTTTTCATTTTCCTTTGCTAAACAGGAAAAATGAAAAAAATACACGTTTAACAAACTTTCCACTCCCTGCTTGATAACATTTATACAGTTTTTAGACTCCGAGCATTTTCCCCGAACTTTTTTCTATCGCAATTTTTTCGAGACGACGCAACGATACTTTCTCTGGAAGGAAATTCGTCGATTGATGTAATTATGTCAATGATAATTAGAAATTACTTCACCAGAAAAAACTAATATTCCCACTTTCTGGAAACCTTTCTTTATTTTTTTGGCTTTTTTTTCATTATGAATGATATTATTCTACTTCTAATAGGAGCGGAAATTTCGGCAATAGGAGTTCTCGATGTTTTGAAAGGGAAATATGTCATTATTTTCGTTATTACAGCAGCTTGTCATCACTGGAAGAAACCATTTTTTAAAGCAAAAAAGCAGATTTTTGCATTTATTTGCTCCAAAACAAAAAATTCTAAATAGCACTAGTTTGGTCCCAGTCCTTCCCTTTTGTGTTAAGAATTACTTACTGTCTACACACCCCATTTCTTTGTAAATATCAGCTTTGTCACTGGTTTTATTAATACAGTCTTCTTTTTCTTCTACTTACTGATCTTCTTGAAAGTCGAAAATATTCATCATAACTCCTCCTTTTTCAGGACCTATCAATACTTCATCTATATAGAGCAGTTTTCGCGCCTTTTTCAGCATCTGGGGGCTAATATATTTTTTTTTCTTGCTGTTCTTCGTTGACATTAGAGGAAATTTCAAAGTGCTTTGTCTAGTACTTGTTATCAGACACATTCTTATTAGATCCTGAATTTTGTAAATGAAGTTGCAATTTATAAAATAAATCACTCTGGGTACTCTAAATAAACAACGATTCGGTATATTTTGAGTTTTTTCACCTGTTTGCTCTTTGATTTATTGGAAGGAAATATCTTTTATACAAAAAAGATGATGATAATAATTGAGATTGGCGCAAAAACCTATCTATTTCAGCGACTTATGCACTGCTGAAACCGTTCAGTTCTGTTATTTTCTGATGAATTTCCAAAACACTTAGCCAGCTCTCAACTGCTCGTTTTCAAAAGGCAAGCAACTTTTTTTATGAATTTATTGGTTTTTAGATACACACGACAGACTAGGGAAAACTTCAGAAATTTGGAAAAAATTCTTGTCTTTTTCATTGTCGAATACAAGATCGTCAAAGTATGTTCTGATCATCAAAAGCATCTTCATCTTTGGTTACTCGTCGAGTCGCAGATACTTTATTAAGCAAGACAGGCGGGATTTGGAGCCGCCCTTTGATATTATTTTCTATCTTTCAGGATGCAGATTGCCCACAACTTTATCGTAGCCATCGAGCAGAAATACAATTTCGCTTTTGCTTTTCTACACGACTTCATTCAAATAAAATTTTCTAAAAAGTTGGCTATTTCAGATTCGCAATAGAAGAGAGACATTGTAGGTTTTCCTCATATGCGATGTGTAATTTTTCCGGCATATATCGATGATTTTCGCCTTTTTGAAATAGTGATATAATATATAACCCTGGCGTGTTTCCAAACCTTACTACATACCTCTATTCCTACTAACAGATATAAATATTTCTGCTGTTGCTGTTGCTGTTGTTGCTGAATTTGCAATTCGTAGAATATAAAAACCAAGATTAAAGTCTTTTTAGGCTTTTGAAAATAGTGATGATATGATATATGTGTTTAAGCAACATAAAACAATAAGAATAATATTAAAAAATAAGGGCGTATAATTGTTGATTTTTAATGTATTAATTAGTTATTTTTATATTTATATTTTGAAGAGTTAATCAAATTTGAGTTTCATATAAAAATTAGTTGGTTTCAACTTCGAAAATCTCTAAAATTTAAAGAGACTATAGTTATATATACTAATGAGTATACTTTTCAAATATTTATGCTAAATATTAAAATCATCACTAATTAATATATGTTGATTATAATATAGTAATTGAAATTAAAAAAGAGGAATAAATTTTAAAATTTGTTTGCAAAAAAAATATTTTGAATTCAAAAAAAAATAAATATTATAAAAAACAAAATAATATAAATAAAAAATTTTTTAAACATATTATTTATAAATAAATAAACTTTTTCGATTATGATTAGATTCTTGTTTTAAATTATTTTAAAGCGAAATAATGGTTTGAAAATTATTAATTTGATAGTATTTTATTTATATATATTTATACTATGTTTCTATAAAATTAATTACTATATGATATGATAATCATTTAATATTTTTCATAGTATAATAAAAATTACTATTTTATATTTACTAATTTAAAATTTGCAATTTTTTTTATGTTTTTTCCTTACAATTATAAAATTATTTTAACTTAATTTCATAAAAATTAAATCTAACTAATTATATAGTAAAACGAATTTATCATTATTTAGTATCAGTTTTAGAATTTCTTGGGTCCTACAAGCTTCGAAGGTTCTAGGTTTCCACAGTTTTAGTTATCGTAACCTAGATAAAGGCTTCGAATGGGACTGGGAGTTCTAGGGATAAGGTTAGATTCTACTGATTTTAAAATGAAGGCTATTTTTAGTTCATTTTCCTCTCTTTTTCCGTAGAGTTTACTTTTTTAGTTTCCTGGGTTCTCGAAACTAAGATCTTTAACAAAATATCTGGTTTTAGTGTATATGTAATTTGAACGTTTATCATTACTTCTTCCATATAAATATTGAAGAAAGCAGGAGGAAGGGAGTCTCGCTAGTTCGTTCCATCTCTCAGACAAGTAATTTGATTTCCAGCTGAAAAGAAAACTCTTTAAGAGAGGAGTCTAGAAATTGGAATTCATTATCTTCGAAAATTTTTAGTTTCCTAATGGTTTCAAATAACCTATTTTTATTAATGGTATTATAAGCAGAAGAGAAGTCTAAAAAAATGTGCATTAATTATGTTTATAATTGTAGCCACTAATTTTCTAAAGAATTAGTACTATTCTAACATGGGTTTGGGATGATAATACCAATTTAGTTTTTGTCCATGGAGTACTTCATGTAATTCTTCAGTTTAGGATAAATAAAGCCTCACTACTAACCGTTTAAAGGCTCAACTAAGCACCACTATTGCTCATATTAATGGTTGATATCCATCTACTTAAACAATAAATATATATATATAATTTATTCTATAATTTTTAAGAATTTGCGCTCTGAATTGCCTGACTCTTAGAAAAAATTTCTTAAAAGTTGATAATTCGTTTTATCGACATTTGATTTATTTGTTTAATTATTTATATATATATAGTTATTAATTTATTTTAATAATCATAATTAAAAAACTGTAATCACTAATTTAGTGGTCTAGGAACCATGATTCCAGAATCATATTATAAAAAAAAAAAAATTAATACGATTTTCATTAATATTTGTATAACTTTAAATATATAAAGTAAAATTAAATGTAATTTTTTCATATATAATCATTTTATATTAATAATATAAATTTTAGTCTATAATGTTTAAATTTTTTATATGATATAATTATATATAAGAAATTTATTCATAAAATTTCCCACAGAATTTGTGGGTTTAGTTATAATATTTCTCGTTTACCGTCACAAAGTTCTTTCTAAGTTTTAGATTATGTAGTTTTCTAATTCGTTTTATTTTTACGAAGGCTAATCTATTTCCTGTGGTTCTTTGAAATTTCGAATAAAATGAATCATATTTTTTTCATTCAATAAATTTAATTATTCGTTTTCTAATAGTTTTTATTTTGTGAAAATTTTGATACTGCAATTGGAGCTCTGAGGAACTTTCTTGAATATTTATGCATATAGGTAGGTGGACTAGGGAAGAAATATAACCAAAGCAATAAACTCTTCTTCAAAGTTAATTTTAGAATTAATTTTTATATTTGATAACTTAAATTGGTCCAATTTAGAATATTCTTGCCCCCCATCTCCCCCATCTTATTTTTTTTCAAAAAACTAACTATTCTCCTTCAAAATACTTGTTTACGTACATAGCACTATTCAAGACATGTATATTTAGACTATTTCTTACGACTTAAACAACCTTTACAAAAGATTATAATTTATAAATTAAACACAGAGTTAGATTATTTCTTAAAATTGTCTAAATCAAAACTTTAGATGCAGATTAGACCAAAAAATATTAGTTTATAATAAGTAAAAACTTATTTATAGCATAAAAACTCTCAATTCTATAGCCTAACAATAGGAAAGGAGGAATAGTGAATTTCTATTTATATGAGAATGATAAGATAATTTCGGGGGTAGAGTAATATAATAATATAATATAATTTTGTTAGGACATCAATCTAAATTACCAGGAGAACATAAATCTTAGGAAATAAAGGTTTTTAGAAACAAGATTTCGCGATTTTCTACCTATATATGATGCTTAATTCAACTGTCCCTAATAGATAATTTCCAGTGATAAAGCAAACGCTTTTGATAGTTTTTTTGGTCTTGGTTTAAGCAGTGTTAAACAAAGTCACTACTTAACCACTGGTAGAACAATAATATTTGGAATAAATATTTTATATTTATAAAAGTCAAAATTTTAGCCAAATAACTTTGAGAAACTGTTCCAATATCAGAAAACTGTGAAGAAGATGCCTCATATCCCAATTTTCCCATAATTTTATCTTTAAATTTTCAGAAGGATATATTATTTTTATTTTAGATGAATTAAGCTTATATTTATGTCCCCAAAAGAAGGATATATTATTCGAAGAATAGGAAAATTAGATAAAAAAGGAAAGTGTGAATTAAATATATCTGAACTGTTTTAAAAAAAAATTCTAGTAAAACATTTATATTTCATATTAATATAAATTTATAATAATAACGAGAATATATAACTGTAACTTGATACTTGAATTTTATTGTATAAGTAAATAAATAAAATAATAAAAATATAATTTTATTATATTAAAACTTTGTAAATTTTGATATGGCGAATTCAGCTGCTAATAGCAATAAATTAATCAGCAAAAGAAGTTAAAAATAATCGATAACTCAATCAAAGATAATATACTGAATCAAAATATTATTATTTATAAAAAAATTATTACCGAAGAAAATATTTTCCAAGTGATTAGCAATAATAAAACTAAATGCCCCGAAACAAAAAAAATAAGTAGAGAAAAAGATCTTAAAAAAATTTCAATAAGTTTAATAAACTTCTATTAAATGATATAGCAAAAATTCAAAAATAATTTTGAAATTAATTTATTTCCAGTTTAGCGCTATTTTCTTAATAATTTAAATATTTGGGTATTTGTTTAGTTTTAATTTAATTTGTTGAGAATTCAAACTAATTATTTAAATGATTATATAATATTTGATTTAGTGTATTTTATAAAGAGGTTGTCACATAATTAATATTTTAATAATCTAATCAATTGTTAACAAATAGACTCAATTGTTGAAAAAAATCAGGCTACCTTGAAAAATCAATACTATTTATAATTTATACATAAAAAATAATTTGAAAATATTTTATTGATTTTGCTATATTAAAATATAGAATAAAAAATTGTGATATATAAATGCTAATCAAATTTGTATGATTAAAACTAATTTAAGTTGAGCAGCGTAATGTATTAGTTATTAAAGCATATGATATATATTAATAAAATACTTCAATAAAAAAATAGATTAGTCATATTAATTTTATTTAAATATTAAAAATATAATTTATCGTATATGAAGTGATTAATAATTATTTATTAAAAAAATTAAAAATTAATCAAACAATCAAACAAAGAAATAAATAAAAAATATAAAAAATTTAATAAACAAATAAAAAAAAAACACATTCAATCAATCAATCAATCAAAAGACACACTAAAAATAAATAAATATATAGCATAAATTAATGGAAAATACTAGTAATACTATGATGAATATATAATAATAAAAATAATAGTAAACCTTAAATATATAATAAGAATTAGTGGCTTAGAAATAATTATTTGTTACAATAAAAGTAAAAAATGAAAGGATAAAAAATAAATATATGGTTTAATAAATATATGAGAAATATGTGCCAAAATACATTAAATAAGAATTAAGAAAAATTTAATAAATAAATGAGTTATTATTAGCTAATAAACTAATCATCAATTTAAGGTAAATATTAAATATAATCTAAAATAATATGTTGTAATATTGGATATAATGGTGTTTTAACGAAACAAATGCATATTATAAGAATTAATTTTATGGATAAATAATATGTAATACTTTATTTTAATATAATTTTAAAATTTTTGTTAATAAATAAATTTTAAAATGTATGATTAATAAATAATGATTATAAATAAAAATATATGTATTATTATCATTAAAATACTAGAAATCTTGAAACCATAAAATGTCAAACATTCGCCAATTAAAAAAATGAAATAATTTAGTCAATTTTAATTTTATTTTTTAAAATAATCATTTACTTCCAATATATATAATACTCCATAAATATTAAAAAATTAAAAATAAAATGTAAAACTAAAAAATTATTTTTAATAGTGGTAATAATATTGGTGATGAAGGATGCACTTAATTTGGAAAATCACTTGAAAAACTAACAAGCCTCACTTCTTTAAACATTAATTTATGGTACTATTTTTTTTTAAATGGAGAAAATTATATTTATTATGGAAAATTCAGATTCAATGAAATAGCAAATTTTTCTGCCTTTGTTTTATTAATTTCATAATTAAAAAATATTGAATGTTTTTTTATTTTAAAATTTGTGAGGATATTATTTCTAAATTATTAGCATATTATAATTAATAATTATTTTTCTATTGCATATTTAATTTCTACAAATATCGAAACCATAAAAGGTCAAACATTGGCCAATTAAAAAATGAAATAATTTCGTCAATTTTACTTTTATTTTTTAAAATAATCATTTACTTACAATATTTATTGTACTCCATCATTATTAAATAATTATAAATAAAATATAAAACTAAAAAATTAATTATTTTTAATAGGAGAAGTAATATTGGTTAGGAAGGATGCTCTTAGTTTGGAAAATCATTTGAAAAACTTACAAACCTCACTTCTTTAAACATTAATTTAGAGTACTATTTTTTTTATTATGGAGAAAATTATATTTATTATGGAAAATTCAGATTCAATGAAATAGCAAATTTTTCTGCCTTTGTTTTATTAATTTCATAATTAAAAAATATTGAATGTTTTTTTATTTTAAAATTTGTGAGGATATTATTTCTAAATTATTAGCATATTATAATTAATAATTATTTTTCTATTGCATATTTAATTTCTACAAATATCGAAACCATAAAAGGTCAAACATTCGCCAATTAAAAAAATGAAATAATTTCATCAATTTTACTTTTATTTTTTAAAATAATCATTTACTTCCTATATTTATTGTACTCCATCATTATTAAGTAATTATAAATAAAATGTAAAACTAAAAAATTAATTATTTTTAATAGGAATAATAATATTGGTTAGGAAGGATGCACTTAATTTGGAAAATCGGTTGAAAACATTACAAACCTCACTTCTTTAGACATTAATTTATGGTACTATTTTTATTAATATGGAAAAAATTATATTAATTATGTAAAATTCAGCTTTAAAAAAAAATAGCAAATTTTTCTGCCTTTGTTTTATTAATTTCATAATTAATAAATATTGGAAGTAAATGATTATTTTAAAAAATAGAAGTAAAATTGATGAAATTATTTCATTTTTTAATTGGCGAATGTTTGACCTTTTCAATTGCATATTTAATTTCTACAAATATCGAAACCATAAAAGGTCAAACATTCGCCAATTAAAAAAATGAAATAATTTAGTCAATTTTACTTTTATTTTTTAAAATTATCATTTACTTCCAATATTTTTTATACTCCATCATTATTAAATAATTATAAATAAAATGTAAAACTAAAAAATTAATTATTTTTAATAGTGGTAATAAAATTGGTTAGGAAGGATGCACTTAATTTGGAAAATCACTTGAAAAACTTACAAAGCTCACTTCTTTCAACGTTAATTTAGCGTATTATTTATATTAATATAGAGAAAATTATTTTTATAATGGAAAATTAAGCTTCAAAGAAATAGCAAATTTTTCTGCCTTTGTTTTATTAAAAAATATTAAATGTTTTTTTATTTTAAATTTGTGAGGATAATAATTATATTATTATCATATTATAATTAATAATTGCTTTTCTATTGCATATTTAATTTCTACAAATATTCGAGACCATAAAAGGTTACACATTTCGCCAATTAAAAAAATGAAATAATTTCGTCAATTTTACTTTTTTTTTAAAATAATCATTTACTTCCAATATTTTTTGTACTCCATCATTATTAAATAATTATAAATAAAATGTAAAACTAAAAAATTAATTATTTTTAATAGGAGAAATAATATTGGTTAGGAAGGATGTACTTAATTTGGAAAATCACTTGAAAAACGTACAAACCTCACTTCTTTAAACGTTAATTTAGCGTACTATTTTTATTAATATGGAGAAAATTATATTTATTATGGAAAATTCAGCTTCAAAGAAATAGCAAATTTTTCTGCCTTTGTTTTATTAATTTCATAATTAAAAAATATTGAATATTTTTTATTTTAAAATTTGTGAGGATATTATTTATATATTATTATCATATTATAATTAATAATTGTTTTTCTATTGCATATTTAATTTCTACAAATATCGAAGCCATAAAAGGCCAATTATAAAAATGAAATAATTTCGTCAATTTTACTTTTATTTTTAAAATAATCATTTACTTCCAATGTTTATTGTACTCCATCATTATTAAATAATTATAAATAAAATGCAAAACTAAAAAATTAATTATTTTTAATAGTTGGAATAAATTGGTTAGGAAGTATGCCCTTAATTTGGAAAATCACTTGAAAAACTTACAAAACTCACTTCTTTAAACATTAACTTAAGGTACTATTTTTATTAATATAGAGAAAATTATATTTATTATGGAAATTTGAGCTTTAAAAAAAAATTGCCAATTTTTCTGCCTTTGTTTTATTAATTTCATAATTAAAAATATTGAATGTTTTTTTATTTTAAAATTTGTGAGGATATTATTTCTAAATTATTATCATATTATAATTAATAATTGTTTTTCTATTGCATATTTAATTTCTACAAATATCGAAACCATATAAGTCCAATTAAAAAAATGAAATAATTTCGTCAATTTTACTTTTATTTTTTAAAATAATCATTTACTTGCAATATTTATTATACTCCATCATTATTAAATAATTCTAATTATAATGTTAAACTAAAAATTAATTATTTTTAATAGTGGTAATGAAATTGGTTAGGAAGGATGCACTTAATTTGGAAAATCACTTGAAAATCTTACAAACCTCACTTCTTTAAACATTGATTTACGGTATTATTTTTTTTAAATTAAGAAAATTATATTTATTATGGAAAATTCAGCTTCAAAGAAATAGCTAATTTTTCTGCCTTTGTTTTATTAATTTAATAATTAAATAATATTTAATGTTATTAATTATATATTATTATCATATTATAATTGCTTTTACATTGCAAATTTAATTTCTACAAATCTCAAAACCATAAAAGGTCAAACATTCGCCAATTAAAAAAATGAAATAATTTCGTCAATTTTACTTTTATTTTTTAAAATAATGATTTACTTCCAATATTTATTATACTCCATCATTATTAAATAATTATAAATAAATGTAAATATAAAAAATTAATTATTTTTAATAGTGCTAATAATATTGTTTAGGAAGGATGCACTTAATTAGGAAAATCACTTGAAAAACTTACAAGCCTTACTTCTTTAGATATTAATTTAGGGTATTAATTTTTTTAAATGGAGAAAATTATATTTATTATGGAAAATTCAGCTTCAAAGAAATAGCAAATTTTTCTGCCTTTGATTTATTAATTTCATAATTAAAAAATATTGAATGTTTTTTTATTTTAAAATTTGTGAGGATATTATTTATATATTATTATCATATTATAATTAATAATTGCTTTTCTATTGCATATTTAATTTCTACAAATCTCGAAACCATAAAAGGTCAAACATTCGCCAATTAAAAAAATGAAATAATTTCGTCAATTTTACTTTTATTATTTAAAATAACCGTTTACTTCCCTCCTATTTATTATACTCCATCATTATTAAATAATTATAAATAAAATGTAAAACTAAAAAATTAATTATTTTTAATAGTGGTAATAAAACTGGTAATGAAGGATGCACTTAATTTGGAAAATCACTTGAAAAACTTATAAACCTCACTTTTTAAACATTGATTTAATGTAATAATTTTATTTATATGGAGAAAATTATTTTTATTATGGAAAATTCAGCTTCAAAGAAATATCTAATTTTCTGCCTTTGTTTAATTAATTTAATAATTAAAAAATGTTGAATGTTTTCATATTTTAAAATTTGTGAGGATATAATTTCTAAATTTTTATCATATTATAATTAATAATTGCTTTTCTATTACATATTTAATTTCTACGAATCTCTAAACCATAAAAGGTCAAACATTCGCAAATTTAAAAATGAATTAATTTCTTCAATATTACTTTTATTTTTTAAAATAATCATTTACTTCCAATATTTATTATACTCCATCATTATTAAATAATTATAAATAAAATGTAAAACTAAAAATTAATTATTTTTAATAGTGGTAATAAAATTGGTTAGGAAGGATGCACTTAATTTGGAAAATCACTTGAAAAACTTACAAATCTCACTTCTTTAAACATTAATTTAGAGTACTTTTTTTTTATTATGGAGAAAATTATATTTATTATGGAAAATTCAGCTTCAAAGAAATATCTAATTTTCTGCCTTTGTTTAATTAATTTAATAATTAAAAAATGTTGAATGTTTTTTTATTTTAAAATTTGTGAGGATATAATTTCTAAATTTTTATCATATTATAATTAATAATTGCTTTTCTATTACATATTTAATTTCTACAAATCTCTAAACCATAAAAGGTCAAACATTCGCAATTTTAAAAATGAATTAATTTAGTCAATTTTACTTTTATTTTTTAAACTAACCATTTACTTCCTTCCTATTTATTATACTCCATCATTATTAAATAATTATAAATAAAATGTAAAACTGAACATTAATTATTTTTAATAGTTCTAATAATATTTGTGATGAAGGATGTACTTAATTTGGAAAATCACTTAAAAAACTTACACACCTCAATTTTTTAGACATTTATTTTGGGTACTTTATTTTTAAATATGGAGAATATTATTTTTATTATGGAAATTTCAGCTTTAATAAAAAATTTCAAATTTTTCTGCCTTTGCTTTATTAATTTCATAATTAAAAAATATTGAATGTTTTTTTATTTTAAAATTTGTGAGGATATTATTTATATATTATTATCATATTATAATTAATAATTGCTTTTCTATTGCATATTTAATTTCTACAAATCTCAAAACCATAAAAGGTCAAACATTCGCAAATTTAAAAATGAATTAATTTCTTCAATTTTACTTTTATTTTTTAAAATAACCATTTACTTCCTTCCTATTTATTATACTCCATCATTATTAAATAATTATAAATAAAATGTAAAACTGAACATTAATTATTTTTAATAGTTCTAATAATATTGGTTATGAAGGATGTACTTAATTTGGAAAATCACTTAAAAACTTACACACCTCACTTCTTTAAACATTAATTGTTAGTACTTTTTTTTTAATATGGAGAAAATTATATTTATTATGGAAAATTCAGATTCAAAGAAATAGCTAATTTTTCTTGCTTTGTTTTATTAATTTCATAATTAAAAAAATATTGAATGCTATCTAATTATAAAATTTGTGAGGATATTATTTCTAAATTATTATCATATTATAATTAATAATTGCTTTTCTATTGCATATTTAATTTCTACAAATATCGGAACCATAAAAGGTCAAACATTCGCCAATTAAAAAAATGAAATAATTTCTTCAATTTTACTTTTATTTTTAAAATAATCATTTACTTCCAATATTTATTATACTCCATCATTATTAAATAATTATAAATAAAATGTAAAACTAAAAAATTAATTATTTTTAATAGGAATAATAATATTGGTTAGGAAGGATGCACTTAATTTGGAAAATCACTTGAAAACCTTACAAACCTCACTTCTTTAGACATTAATTTATGGTACTATTTTTATTAATATGGAGAAAATTATATTAATTATGGAAAATTCAGCTTCAAAGAAATAGCAAATTTTTCTGCCTTTGTTTTATTAATTTCATAATTAAAAAAATATTGAATGCTATCTAATTATAAAATTTGTGAGGATATTAATTATATATTATTATCATATTATAATTAATAATTGCTTTTTTATTGCATATTTAATTTCTACAAATCTCGAAAGCATAAAAGGTCAAACATTCGCCAATTAAAAAATGAAATAATTTCGTCAATTTTACTTTTATTTTTTAAAATAATCATTTACTTCCAATATTTATTATACTCCATCATTATTAAATAATTATAAATAAAATGTAAAACTAAAAAATTAATTATTTTTAATAGTGGTAATAAAATTGGTTAGGAAGGATGCACTTAATTTGGAAAATCACTTGAAAAACTTACAAACCTCACTTCTTTAAACATTAATTTTTAGTACTATTTTTTAAATATGGAGAAAATTATATTTATTATGGAAAATTCAGCTTCAAAGAAATAGCTAATTTTCTGCCTTTGTTTTATTAATTTAATAATTAAAAAATGTTGAATGTTTTTTTATTTTAAAATTTGTGAGGATATTAATTATATATTATTATCATATTATAATTAATAATTGCTTTTCTATTGCATATTTAATTTCTACAAATCTCGAAACCATAAAAGGTCAAACATTCGCCAATTAAAAAAATGAAATAATTTCGTCAATTTAACTTTTATTATTTAAAATAACCGTTTACTTCCCTCCTATTTATTATACTCCATCATTATTAAATAATTATAAATAAAATGTAAAACTAAAAAATTAATTATTTTTAATAGTGCTAATAATATTGGTGATGAAGGATGTACTTAATTTGGAAAATCACTTAAAAAACTTACACACCTCACTTCTTTAAACATTAATTTACGGTACTATTTTTTTTAAATGGAGAAAATTATATTTATTATGGAAATTTCAGCTTCTAAAAAATAACAAATTTTCTGCCTTTGCTTTATTAATTTCATAATTAAAAAATATTGAATGTTTTTTATTTTAAAATTTGTGAGGATATTATTTATATATTATTATCATATTATAATTAATAATTGCTTTTCTATTGCATATTTAATTTCTACAAATATCGGAACCATAAAAGGTCAAACATTCGCCAATTAAAAAAATGAAATAATTTCTTCAATTTTACTTTTATTTTTAAAATAATCATTTACTTCCAATATTTATTATACTCCATCATTATTAAATAATTATAAATAAAATGTAAAACTAAAAAATTAATTATTTTTAATAGGAATAATAATATTGGTTAGGAAGGATGCACTTAATTTGGAAAATCACTTGAAAACCTTACAAACCTCACTTCTTTAGACATTAATTTATGGTACTATTTTTATTAATATGGAGAAAATTATATTAATTATGGAAAATTCAGCTTCAAAGAAATAGCAAATTTTTCTGCCTTTGTTTTATTAATTTCATAATTAAAAAATATTTAATGTTTTTTTATTTTAAAATTTGTGAGGATATTATTTCTAAATTATTATCATATTATAATTAATAATTGTTTTTCTATTGCATATTTAATTTCTACAAATATCGAAAGCATAAAAGGACAATTAAAAAAATGAAATAATTTCGTCAATTTTACTTTTATTTTTTAAAATAATCATTTACTTCCAATATTTATTATACTCCATCATTATTATTAAATAATTCTAATTAAAATGTTAAACTAAAAAATTAATTATTTTTAATAGTGGTAATGAAATTGGTTAGGAAGGATGCACTTATTTTGGAAAATCACTTGAAAAACTTACAAACCTAACTTCTTTAAACATTGATTTACGGTACTATTTTTTTTTAAATTGAGAAAATTATATTTATTATGGAAAATTCAGCTTCAAAGAAATAGCAAATTTTTCTGCCTTTGTTTTATTAATTTCATAATTAAAAAATGTTGAATGTTTTTTTATTTTAAAATTTGTGAGGATATTAATATATATTATTATCATATTATAATTAATAATTGCTTTTCTATTGCATATTTAATTTCTACAAATCTCAAAACCATAAAAGGTCAAACATTCGCAATTTTAAAAATGAATTAATTTAGTCAATTTTACTTTTATTTTTTAAAATAATCATTTACTTCCAATATTTATTATACTCCATCATTATTAAATAATTATAAATAAAATGTAAAACTAAAAAATTAATTATTTTTAATAGTGGTAATAAAATTGGTGATGAAGGATGCACTTAATTTGGAAAATCACTTGAAAAACTTGGTTTAATTAATAAAGAAATATATATTTAATGAACTTTGTTTATTATATATTTTATTAAATTATAAAATTTAATACTTTATTTAAATCTATAAATTTTTATTTATTTTATTTATATATCTTAAATATAAGAAATATTTATAATATTTTTTTGATGTTATTTATAAGTTATTATATGGTATTTTTACACATTTATATGCATCTTATTTAAATTATTTTTCAAAAATAAATAAATTCTTTTACCAAAATATTTTTATAATTATTTATTATATATAAAATAAATTGTTAATATTTTTTTGTTATACTTATTTTGTATTTCTACAAAAATTATTATCAATAATTATTATTTTATTTTAATCTATAACATTTTTTATTTTATTTATTTAGTAAAATTAGATTCTATAATTTTTATAATATTATCAAAATAATTATATGGTTTCTTAAAATAAACAGAAAAATATTTTAAGATACGATTATCTTCAATGCACTGAATAATAAATGTAATAAAACAAAAACTCGTGGTATAATTGATAGTTGCAAAATATGTTCTTTTTAAATATAATTTGTTTATATTTCTTTAAATTCTTTAGCTATTCTATGTAATTGCGAACTATTTGTTATAGAATATAAGCGAAAATTTACAACTCTTCGACATTTATGAAAATAAACATTTAGAGCATGTTTCGCTAATTAAAAGTTGGTCTTTATTAAGCAGTTTGCGTCCGCTTATGCAGCGGGATTAGAATTGAATAGAATAGCAGCAACACAGAGAAAGAGCAGAATTTTTTTTCTTTTTTTTTCGAATAATCGTCGAGAAAAGCTGATTATTATATGTTCATTTAGAGGCTTAATCAAGGGCTTTGCCTAGTAGTTGTTATCAGGCACATTCTTTTTAGATCTTAAATTTGGTAAATGCACTAGCAATTTATAAAATAAATCACTCTGGGTTCTCGTATTAAACAATGATTCATTATGTTTTGTTTTTTTTCACCTTTTTGTTCTTTTGTTTATTGGTACAAAAAAGATGATGATAATAATTGAGATTTGGAGCAAAAGTTTATCTATTTAACCGATTTCTGTCTGCACCGCTAAAACCGTTCAGTTTCTGTCATTTTCTGACGATTTTCCAAAACACTTCGCCAGCTCTCGACTACTCTATTTCAAAAGACAAGCAACTCTTTTTATGAATTTATTGGTTTTTAGTTACATGCGACAGACTAGGTAAAACTTCAGAAATTTGCAAAAAGTTCTTGCCTTTTTCATTGTCGAACACAACAAGATCGTCAAAGTATACGATTTCGCTTTTACTTTTCTACGCTATTTCATTCAAATAAAATTTTCTAAAAACTTGGATATTTCAGATTCGCAATAGTAGAGAGACAATTCGATATTGTTGCATTTTCTGATGGGCAATTTTTTAGACATTTATCGATGAATTTCGCCTTTTTGAAATAGTGAAATAATTTATTTTTTTTTCCCAAAAGTTTTTACGATTTAATCATGCATGTGAGATATCGTAACTTATAGGGGTCATTATTATTTTTTAATTTTCATCAATATTGTGAAATTGATTTTTTATTCCTGATTGCTTCATGAATTCAAAAGAAATATACATTTCTTGAACTAATCTGATTTAAGAGTGCTAGTGAGTTTTTCTTATGCAGGAGAATGATTTCTTTTTTTTTTAGATTAACAATTCCAAGCGATTTCAATAGATACTCTAGAAGTTTTTGACAGTCTATGATTTCAGTTTTCGAGTGACTCAATTTTGCAACTCTTTTTTTTTTGTTTATTAGTACCAAATCTGTTATTGAATTTAACTTATTTATTTAGAACATATAGTGAAAGCCATTTTTAATATTGTGAAAGATATCAATAGGTTTTTCTGCTTTGTTAAAATCTCCACTAAGTGTAATATAGGAGCTGGCTTTTTTGAGTTTTGAGATCGATAGAATATTTTTTATATATTTAAGGAGTTTTCTCTTTCTATTGATATTATTAAGATAGTCGTTCACCACTATGATTTCAAACAATTCGTAAACTATTTAAATTATTACTATATCCTAATTATCCACCAAAATGGAAGGTATGATCTTAGTTAGTTAGGTCTGTTATGTTCAAATATTTAGATATGCCTATTCCAACTACCGGTTCTACTCTTTCTTTGTTAATTTTTCTGTTATGGGAGGTGATATAGTAGATTGGGGTGTTATAAAGTTAATAGCCTTATTTCCTATAGGCAAACAATGTGTGTTTTTAGTTTTCTTTATACATCCCTAGCCTTTGTCTACCAACCTAATTTCATATGTCCCTTCCTACTAACCGATATAAATATCGGGGGGGGGGGGGGATACCAATGGTTAAAGAAAAATCCTTAACCATTGATAAAGTTTTTATTATAAAGAAATTCATTTAGAATTAAAACCTTATCAATGGTTAACAAATTTTCTTTAACCATTGATAAAGTTTTCAAATTTTCTTTAACCATTGATAAGGAATTTTAATTTTTTTAAAAAATACATATATTTAATTTGATAATAATATATTGTAAACTCACAGAAATATTTAATAAAATAATTTTTATATTAAATTTATGCAATATATATTAAGTTATGGATTTATTAATTTATGTATGAAATTCTTAATTATATTATTATAGTTATATAATTTTATCTAAATATAAATTTAAAAAATATGATTTTTAAAAGTAATAAGAAGAATATTTTTAATAAATTTCTGAAAATGTTATTCATTATATTTACTTATCTTTAATATGTTTTTTCAAAACAATATCTAATTTCTGAATCGTTGATCCAACATATAATAATTATTTATTAATCGTGATCTTATATATCTTTCCATTCTTAAATTTCTCCTACTCTTCCATATAAAATTTCTTAGCACTACATCTTATCTATGGTTCATAATGATATTTTGAAAAAATTTTATTAGTATAATCAAAATAAACATTCTCTATATCCTTACATCTAGATAATGAAGTATATACTTCATTAATATTCATCTACTCAATATCATAAATATTATACTCATGACTAATCGTAATTCCTTACACACCAAATATTGTATTACAATATCCTAAATCGAAATTCTAATGAATTTATTATTTATCCAACTTAGTTTAAAAATCACTATAAAAATCTTTTAAAACATACTTATTCTGCTCAATACCTATCACGACAAACTCTTAATTATTATATAATTACCCCTCGCATTATTTTCCTTACAATACAACTCATCCCAACATAAAATTAATTTCCATATTATTTGAAAAAGTAATCATTAAAATGTTTCAATGTCACGTATCTACTTTTACATATATTTATTTCTAACGACTTTCTTATTTTCTTATCTTTTAAATCTGGATGTAATTATCTTTTTAACAAAAGATAATCTAAATACTTTTTTGTTTTCTTATTATATCTCCAAAATTACTCCTTGTAAGTCAATTCTAATCGATTTCTGTCACATAATTCTTCAATAAAAAACTCACATTCGTGATATTATTTATATTAATTATCTGCTACAGGAGGTATCTATTAATAATCCCCACAAAAAATCAATTAAACTTTCATATACAATTTCATTTAATACAATTTATACATAAATTGTTTCGAAACCATCGTATATTCATCTATCCATATTCTTTTTATATTTTGATCTTTTTAATAATCATTAAATGGATTAAAAAATGAATCTAATGTCTTGACATTAGCATCATTGATCCTAGATCTTATGTTAAAAACACTTGCATTAGTTGGACACAAATATAATTTTCATCCCCTCTATAATATTATTTTATAAGCTCAGTCTTCCCTGATCCTGCTACACCATTCACTAAACAAAATTAATTATCAAACACGTAATCTATCTCCTTAAACTATTCTATTAAATTATTCCAATAATTCAGATTATATACATAATCATCATTCATCACTAACTCCTCCTTCAACATATATCCCTTGATCTTATAATCCTTTTCTAGCCTATACTTTCCTAGCAATTCCATCACTGACTTCTTCTTCTCTTTATCTTTTAAGAAATCGTTTTAATCAACATATATTTTTTTTAATAATTGATCGTTAATATGCCTGTTTTTTTAGAATTTTAAAATCATACTCAATCTTTTACTTTCGTTACCTTTTAAAAATTAATATATTTTCTGGTTAGCTATTTCGTTTAATTTCAGTTCGTTTTTTGGCTATTTAGTTTATAGTTGTTTCTGTAAATAATGTGTTCTGAACTTCTAAACTAAAAAGAAATTCGTTTTTGATTAATGACTGCAGTGAAAGCAAACATTTCTTCACTTTAGTATTTTTTTACAAATTTTTATATTATTTTTTATAAATAAGCTTAATTTTTTTTTTATAAATATATCATAATACTTTAAATACAAATTTAAAATTTATAGATATAAAACGATATTTTTTTATATAATATTATGTTTATAAAATGTTATTACTATTTTATATTCATATTTTTTTTATATTTTAAAGAAATAAATTATTTCTATTCATTTTATTAAAAATATATTAAACTTATATGATTTTTCTTTAAATTTTATATATATTATTTTTAAAATATATTTACTATTACATTTATCATTTAAATTAAAAAAATTCCCTTCAATTTCTATATTTTAATGAAACCATAATTTCATACCTTTTATTTTATGTTTATATAATTTTCGCTAAACTAACCAACGAAAAAATTCTATGTAGGTAATTAATTATAATATTATTATAATTTAAATATAAACAATTTTTTAAATTATAATTTTAATGTTTAAAAATCATTAAATACTAGTTTATTTAAGTTTAAATTTTCAAAAAATGCAAAGCTATAGATTTGTTAATTATTCATAGAATATCATCATTTTTTTAATAGTTTTTTGTTAAGGCATAGTATAAGCCTGAATAATGTGTGAGTTTTATTAAGTATTTGGAAAAATTTAAATAAATTAAATACTTAAAAATTATTAAACAAAACAATTTGTAATCTGAAAATTAAAATATAATATAATAATATACTTGAATTAAAAACTTATATATTAGTAAATTCATCCAATAATAATAGCTGAATGGAAAATAAATCTTTTGTTGGAAGACCTAAACCACATTAAACTTCAAGTATTAATAGTAGTGAAGATTTGTTCAGAAAATCAGGAGGTATGCAAAAAATGAGGATGTCTGGAACATCATTTCGACCAAGTTCAAGGGATGGAAGATCTGGAATCTAGGTTAAATCAGCCACTTATTCTTTGAATATTTTACCCAATTTAGATGAAATGTAATTAGCAAGCTCAGTTAAAATGGATATTTTGTAATTGCAAGATGAGATTGATAATTTAGTAATAAATTTATTTTGGAATCTTTTTTTAATAATTTATTTAATAAAAAATAATTAAAATATTTATGAAAGGATCTAGATGGAAAATTAAGAGGAGGAAAGGGTATGGAATTTGCATAACCTCATATAAATTCTATGAAAAAATGGCTTAGTTATAATAGTTAAATCGGAAAAAAAGATATAGAAAAAAATTAAGTGCAAATTTAGATACAGAAAAATTATTAGAAGCTTTAAAGGTTTAATCTGCTGATGATGGAATGAAAAAATTATTCAAAATTCTAAGTATTTTAGATTTAATGGTAATTAAAATGACAGAATATGAGATTATCTATTTACTAAGATATGATGAAACTTACAATGATTTGATTAAAAATAAAGGATAGAAGAATAATATTAAGATTAATATGTTATCTTAGGGAGTAGATCCCAAGAAATTTTTAACAGCTTAAGCTAATGTGGAGAGACTGGTAGATATGTATTCAATAGCTTCGAAATTAAATTAGGATTCTATGTCAAAAACTGGAGGGTTTTCTTAATTAGGTAAAATTCTCTCATTTTTAATTTAAAAATAATTAAAAATTTTTAAAATTTTTGCTAGGTCTTTCTAATGAACCAAAATATAACACAGAAGGAATCAATAACAGAAACGACATGATAAGGTATGTTGAAAGATTGCCTAGCAAGGTCATGCCCTCTGAATTTAAAGAGTTATTGAATAAATATTTAAACGAAGGGAATGAATTAGAGAAAAAACTAAAAATAGCTAATGCATTTCTTGAATCTGGTGATAAAAAAACCCCTTAGAGTAACTAAGAAAGACAAATATAGTAGTTATAAGCCTAAATGAGAGAAATAGAAGATGATAAAAATTAAGTTTACCAAAGGGTGTAATAATAAATAAATGTGATTGAAAGTTTAAAATAATAGTTGGCAGACAGTGAGGTTAAAATAGCTCATTTGACATAAACTCTACAATTTTAATCTTCAAACGTATAGTAAACCTAATTACTTTAGCAGCAACAACCGATACAATCTTCTCCTTCTTCAGGGTAGAAAGTTAATGAAAATAATTCATAGAAATAATAGCAAGTAAATCAATAAAACCCTGCTGCAGTATCGGTTATTGGAAAAACCCCTCCTCAACATAAAGATGATCCTGAATATTGGACCAAATTAATAGACGATACCAAGGCTTATTATGAATAAAGGCAAGAGTTCATAATGGAAGAAAATCAAGGACTAAAAGAAAAACTTATAGAAAAAAATGTGAAAATTGAATAGCTAACCACCTAAATTACTGATGGATTTTAAAAAGAAAAAGACTTCAAAGAGTGGAAAATGGAATATTTCAAAGAATTAAAAAAAATTTCGAAGATGTCAAGGGCTATCAAGATGCATATGAAAATGCATTGTTACTTGAGTTTGATAGATACAAAAGAGCTTGGGAAAGAAAGATTGAAGATTTAGATTATGAAGTTTAAAATACAAAAAAATAAAATGCTAGAACTATTTTAGATCTCAAATAGAAGTTAAAAAAAGAGGAAGAAACTAAAAGTCTCTTGCTTAAAAAATTATCTTGCTTTGTTGTATGAAAATTATCTTTGCCAAATATATGATGGCGAAAAAAAATATAGATATAAAAATTATAAATGTTCAAAAATATTTAGATAAATCTTTTAAATCT
This sequence comes from Miamiensis avidus, assembly GCA_037039885.1. Taxonomy (NCBI): domain Eukaryota; phylum Ciliophora; class Oligohymenophorea; order Philasterida; family Glauconematidae; genus Miamiensis; species Miamiensis avidus. Next base: position 1,126,133 of record JAWVGU010000007.1, on the reverse strand, counting down.
TCTTCCATTTCTTTAGGATGTAAAATCACCGTTTAGTTTTCATTTTTACAAAATTTACCTACTTGTATCTTTAAAAATTACCCCATATCTTTAACTAATAATAATTAATCTTTTTGCTCCCACTCTAAATATTTTTCTTCACTTTCATATTAATCAGATGTTTCTTGATTTTTATTTTCTTTTTTAACGTTTTTAAGATAAAATTAGAGCAATTCTTCAAAAAGGGGATGATAAAACTCAATAAATTATTAAATAGATTATTGTTTCATAATATTTTTCAGTTCACAGTCATGAACAAGATAAATATCTCTAATGGTTAGTTCTAAATAAATTTATAATTTAATAATTGTAAATTGATTAATATAGTGATATTAAAAATAAATTACTTTTGGCAAAATCATTCGTCATATTGAGCAAAAACACAAATATTTTTTTATAGCATCTAAACCTTCCATGTTTTCTTATTATGATAAACCTTTAGAATATTTAACTACAAGTTCTCTCTTTTTTTTAAATTCTTATTATTATAAATTTTTCTCATTTTTGAACACTTCATAAGATTTTAATAGTTGTTCTTCTAAAATCTCCATCTTACCTAGTTTTAGTAAATCTTCATAATTTGTTCTTTATATTAGTTCTTTTAGCTCTTTATTTTAAGATGCAATTCCTCTTTATTTTTCTTATGCTATTTATTTTAGTTTAGGTATTTAGCTTATGTTTTACTATAACTCTAGCATAATTTTGTTTACATTCAATACAAAAATAGCTGTTTAGGCCATTTTTTTTTATAATTTTTAATTTACTAGCTGTGCTAAAGGATCAATAAGCATTTTATAAATATCTTCAAAATTTTATTAATCTTTTTCTGCAATTTTATTTATTATTATATCAACATTTTCTGCATATTCTTAAATTATTTAGTAACTTGCAATTCTTTAAATATTAAATTTTGTATTAAGTAATGTCTCTTAGAATTATCCAATGCTGTTTTTAAATAGAATAGTTGATTAGTTTTCTAATTTATTCATAAGATTTAGAGATGATTGATATTTTTCATTCGAAAATTCTTCTTTTAATTCTTAAAGACCTTGTCTTAAAATCTAATTTGTCAAAAATACTATTAATTAAAAAAAAAGGGCAAAGTTAAATAAGAAAAAATTTTAAATTATAAAAAATATCAGAAAAAAGATACATGTTATATAACTCTTTTCCTTTTATAAAGTTCTTTCTATTTTTTATAAAATTTCTGGGAGTACTTATTCTATTATTTCAGAAGATATAACAGAAGATTTCTTTGAGTTACTAAATATTCCTAGATATTATTTATTTTTTTAACTAATATAAAATATTAATTTTTATATTATAATTATTTTATTGATTTTTACCAGATATATATTAAACTTCTGATCTTAATATTTATGGGAGAACTTAAAAAAGTTAATCTAAGTATTCATTCAATGGCAAGTCTAAAGAATAGTTTAATTAATTAGTATAAGGAAGTAAATTGCTTAAAAGCAGCTCTTTTCTGTATCTTTTAAGTTGAAATATGAATTTTCCATAAAATTCTTCATTTTAAATTAATATTTTTTCTATTTTGCTCTAATTTTATATTTATAAATTATTATATTAAATTATAATAGTATGAAATATCCATATGCTATACCATAATGTTGCTATCATATTTCCCAAAATCTTTGGCTAATGTCATTAAAATTTTACTCATTGCAATATTTCTTATTTCTGAAAAATTTCTAAATAATGATTGTCTCAATCCATCATTTTTTCTTGTTTTTCTTCTCCTTCATTAGCTTTTTCTTTTCTTTTTCATCTTCATTTTTGTTTTCTATTTATTCTTGTTACTAATGGATAAGTTATTTTTCATCCTGAGTGTTTTAATTTCCTTATTCTTCTATTTTTTCTTCTACTTATTATTACTCTTAAATGTTTTTTTATTCACTAGCTTCATTTTAAGTGTTTTGTTACTATTTTATTTCTATATTTTCTTTCTCTTGATATTCATATACTATATAAATAAAATTATTTTTTATATAATAAAGGCTATATTTAAATTAATAATTAACTACCTTCTTACAACCTATGATGTAGATTTTATAATTATTACAATTATTCAAAACTCTCAAAAAATTGCTAATCTAATTGAGTAGATGCTTATAAGATGTGATTAATTTATTACTAATCAAGGTTTGAATCTTATTTAATTTCAAATAAAATATTTTTTTTTTGTTCAAGATCTTTCTCATTTTTTTTCAAATAATCGATTTTAGCTAATAATTCTTTATTTCTTCTTTTAAATCTGTGCTTAAATTTCTTTTTAGTAAAATATTTATTTTAATAAATAATATAAATTTTTGAAGCATTGCATTTTTATTACTCTACTTTATTCAATGAGTTTTCAAATTCATTGTTCATTTTCCATAATTGAGTTATAGTATTATATAAAGGATTATATTACTATAAAAATTATTCTGAATTTCTAATAAAATTATTCTGGACTTGCATTTAAACTTCATCAACTGAAAATTTTCTAATTTTTTTTAATTAATTAAGAAATACTCTAAATATAAAGAAGTTTAGTTTTACTATTATTGGTTTTATTATACAATTTCTGTGGAATCTAAGGTAATTAAAAAATCTTCGAAATCTTCAGATTCAATATCAATATTAATTATTTTTTAAATTTTTTATCTTTGAGCTTCGACTTACATAATATTTTAATACAATTTATACTTTATATTCTTAAATATTTATTATTATAGAAAACTGAAATTTCTTTTATTTAATTTAATATTCTGAATTATAAATGTAAGTTGAATAAGAAAGTAGATTAAATTACAAAATAAAATAGAAATATTTTCTTATTTTAGTAAGATATTAAAAAAAACTTTATAATTTAGGAATTCACTCTTTATTATTTTTTAGTATATAATTAAAAATTTTAAATACAATTAAACATAAAAGAAATATTGATAGAATTATAATATTTATATCTTATTTATATTATAATTAGAAAAAAAATAATGTATATAAACTCATAGCTAATATATAACTAACATAGTGTAAAGAATATTATTGTTAAAATTAATTTATTTTTTTATTGTGCATAATTATTTATAAATATAATTAAATAAAAAGCCACTCAGCTTTAAAAAAATAACTCACATATTATCTAATAATCAAAAGCACATAAAATTCTAAAAAAATCATAATATTATTAAAAATATAATGGTGAAAACTCCTGTAAAAGTCGTAGTAAGAACTAGACCTACTGCCTATTTTGCATACAAAAATATAAAAATAGATGAAACAACTGGATATATTGGAATTAATATTCCTAAAGATGAATAATAGGGGTAATACAATTAATATTTAAATAGGAGTTAGATTTTCATTTTTGAACTAATCAAGAGGATAATAATGATTTTATGTTTATATATATAATAATTAATAGATATGTTAATCATCAGCAAGAAGACTGGGGTTTTAATTTTGATAAAGTTTTATAAAACGCCCCCCAAGAAGTTGTATTTGATGTATGTGCGAAAGATATAATTCATAGCGTTTTAGACGGATATTCTGGGTAATTTCGAAAATAAAATAATTTGTTATAAAATATATAATTTAATAATATATATATATAGAACTATTTTATGCTATGGTTAAACAGGAGCAGGTAAAACATTTACATAAACAGGTTCTACAACTGACTACAAGTATAGGGGATTAGTAAAACATATTCTTTATTTATACATAAATTTACATATTATAATTAATAAAAAAAGTAAATAAAATACAGAATTTTATTTTCTTCATTAGACTCCCAGAGCGATATCAATGCTGTTTTAAGAAATTTAAGGAAGATACGAGTAATAAATTACCGTCGGAGTAAGTTACTTAGAAATCTATAACGAATAACTCACTGATTTGTTAGCTGAAAGTTTGATACCAGACACAAATTAAGTAATTTAAATAAATTGTATAACTATATAGTTTATAGTACCATAAATTTCTGATTTATTCAGGCATTGGCAATATAAGAAGACAATGAGGGAAAAATTCATGTGAAAGGTTAGTTAATAAAACATTGCTAAACTGAAGAAGAAGCCTAGCAAATGGTTTTCGAAGGGGAAACAAATAGAACTATTGGAATCCATAAATTAAATAAAAACTCAACCAGATCTCACTGCGTGTTTACTGTTCATCTAGAAATTAGATCTAAAGTAGAATCTTCTGAAAAAGTTATTATTTCTAAATTACATATGGTAGATTTGGCAGGATCAGAAAGAACTAAAAAAACAGGTAAAAGGGACTTAGTTGTTTAATATCCTTAGTACATTATTTACAAAATATCTTTTTAAAGGGTCTGAAGGGAGAAATTTACTTGAGGCTTAATTTATAAATAAATCTCTTTCTTTCCTAGAGTAGGTTGTTGTAGCTTTATCAGAAAGAAACAGAGAACACATTCCTTACAGACAATCCAAACTAACTAACCTTCTCAAAGACAGTATAGGAGGACATAATAAAACCATTATGATTGCAAATATTTGGCCAGAAACTGCTCATTTAGAAGAAACTATTTCTACATTAAAGTTTGCTTCAAGAATGATGAAGGTATTATAAATTTCCTTAATTTTTAGTAGTATAACTATCTATCCCTAAAATAGGTATAAAATGAAGCAATAGTTCAACTTAAACTTGATCCGCATGTACTCATAAAAAAATATGAGAGAGAAATTAGAGATTTAAAATAAGAACTGGCAATGCATGATACATTGGCTAATAGAGGTAGAATTCAATATGATGCTTATACACCTGATTAACAATATGAAATGCAAAAAAAAGTATAGGCTTTCTTAAATAATGATGCAGAAGGTAATATTTTTTTGATTATTTAAATTAATAAAGTTAATACAAGTAATTTTAAATATACAATATAGATTTAGAATTTGAATCCTTAAGACAGGTTAAAGAATACTTTTTTAATTCAAAAATCTCTACAGTTTATTAGCTAAAGATATAGAAAATAAAAATGTGATATCTTAAACTAAAAAAGATGAAGAATAGGTAAATTTAAATTCAAGCATTCTTTTATTCTCATTTTATAATATATACATTTTAACATAACATAAATATTTCATTTTCAGGTAATAAAACAAAAAAGTGGGCATGATGGTAAATAGATAGAAGCAGTTGGATAGGAAACTCATACTCATGGATTTGGTATTGGAAAGGCTAGCAAAAACGCTAAGCCTCAATAGAATATCGAAAATCTTGTTAATATTCCAAAAGAAGAATTTAGAACTATGCCTGAAGATATAATAAGCTAGGCTGATGAAGAACAATTGCCTAAATAGGTCAAAGAAAAGAAAAGAATAGTCAATATTGATAAAAAAGATGTATTAATATTTATATTTTACTTAGTAAATAATTAAATAAATATGTTTAATTAAAACAGGCCTACTTAGCCTACAAAGAAAGTGATGGATTAGAATATAATGATTAGATTTTATCAAATATAAATGAATTAAAATCTAAAAAAATAGAAATAAAAGAGTTAACAGAAACTTGTAATAAAATCAAATCTTCTATTGAAAATCTAAAAATGCAATTAGATAAGAAATAAGACAACAAAAACTAAGAAGTATTATTTTATATTTATAAGGAAATAAATCCAAAAATAATAATTAATAATTTTAAGGAAATATCTCATGGTATAATTGATGAGGAAGAATATGAATTGATTAAGTAATTAAAAGTAGAGAAAAAAGAATTTAAAGAATATGCTAATAAAATAAAAGAAATAAAATCAGAGATTATTGTTATAGATTAAACCATAATTTAGGTAATTATATATTTTAGATAGTATAAGTTGTGATATCTTAAAAATAATTATAATATAAAGGCTAAGACAATGATGATAACTAAATTCGAAGAATGGTTTTAAAAAAGATATGGAATTTCCATAGAAGATATTGATAATCCAATTATTAACCAACCCTCTGATGCAGGAGATGGAAAATCTGAAAAAGGTTCTGATACTATAGATTCTGATGCATTAGCTTATATAAGGGCTAAGAAGAAAGTATATTTAATATAAATTAACATAAATGCATTATCTATCAATTATTTTGTTTATTAATTAGGTTTCTGCATTACAAAAAGCAAGAAAATAGGAAAAGTTTAAATAATAAATTTGATACATAATTAATTATTTTTAATTATTCATTTATATATATTAAATTAAATTTTTTTATAATTAGCAAACTTCAATTGTTTGATTGTTTCTCTTTGTCACTTTTATAAACTATTTATCTTCTTTCTTGATATTATTTTTTAATTTGCTTAACTTTGCTTTAATTATATTAATTGGAAAAATTTTTTATTGGTCTAAAATATACTTATCGTTTGTTAGACCATTGATGGGACCACTATACTAAGCTATTATTAACTTTTCATCTAAACTAGTAGAAATTACAAAGTCAAGTATTTTTATTTTATCTAAAAATGATAAAAAATGAATGTTATTAAATTAAATTTAATCTCATTATATTACCCTTAATTTCATCATTTTGCAAAGAAATTTTAACGTTAATTATAATTATTTCTCCCTACTGTTTATTTAAGTATTAATCATCCATTTATAATGAAAATATATTATATTTAAATTATTATAAATAAATAAATATCTCTCCAAAATATATCTATCCCTTCTAAGTTATTTTAATTAAACTATCTTACCTAATTATTTCAATTATAAATTTAAATATTATTATAAATGTTTAATAGCTTAAAACCAATAGAATTTTAATTTTATTTATAAAATTATATCACTATAATTATTTGTAAAAAAACTAATTAATATTTTATTATTACTCTTTTCCAACATCTAAAATAGCATAGTTTAAAAATAATTCATCTCTATTTACTATAAGATTTTCGAAATTTGATACTACAAATAACTTTTAATCCATACCATCTAATGACAAAACTTTTGGATTTTTAAAATGCTATAAGTAATTATCATTTAAAAAATATTTCAAATTATTTCCATTTTATTAACTTTCAATTATAGGAGTTTGAGTTTCATATTTAATCTATTATACAAATGATTATGGATATATTTTATTTTATTATTTTATTTCCTATTCGTCTATATTATAATCCATGATGGTTTAGTAGGTATAATTTTTATTATTACTCATTTAAAATATTTCCTTTATAAAAAAAATAATAAGTACGATATTTATAGATATAAAAGAATAATTTAGTAATAAATACCTCATTTAGTTACCCTCCATCATCGAAAAATTAAAATTACTAATTTAATTTTAGAAATACAAATTATTCTTGACAGCTAGCAAGCCACAATCTTTTTATATTGATATTATTGATCATATAAAATTTTTTTATTTGTAAATTTCATTATAATCTTTATTAAAAGTATTTAATAAAATATCTTTAAATTATATGGGAACTTTTTTTCCTGTATATTTGGAATGCATTTACTATTCTAATGTGTCCATAAATCCAGTTATAACAATATCTTCTAATCTAAAAATAAAATAAAATAAAATTAATTGGAGAATTTGAATTTCATTAAAAAATTTACTAATTAATTAAATCTTTATTTTGCATTATCTAGAAAAGAAGTTCTTCAGAGATATTATTAGGAATATAACAATTTTGTATTTTAAGATTTGTTATATATTATAACTTATCATCCGAACTATAATATTTAAATGAATCTAAAAAATGAATAACCTTCAAACTCTTCATCAAATCTAGTTTGAAATTATTTTAGTCCATCTTTAAGTAACTATTACAGATTATTAATTTCTATATAGTAGCAATATTTTTTCTCATTACAACCTGATCGTAATATTTTATTATTTTTCCATATTCCCTTATTGTGTTTTATAATTCTCTACTTAAATCAATAAATGATTGTTTTTTTTATATTTAACCACCAAGCATTAAAATATTTATATTTTGTAATATCTAGTATTTTAAGAATATAAAATAAATGAAAATATATAGAAATCATTAATATACCTAATAATCTACACTAATAAACATGCTAAAGTTTTTATAAATAATTTTTTCAAGTGATGGCAGTAATACACTCTAAACCTATTAAAAAATAATGTTTTATTTTTATTGAGGGATTATAATATAATATATACCTTAGTGAGATAAATGTACTGATGATTTTGTAAAGATAAATTTGTTTAGTACATTTATAGTTGATTTATCCCTTCTACACCTAATAAAAATAAAAATATATGATTATAAATTACATCAATAAAATAAATATGTGTATTTTTCACATTCTTCTATTATTAGAAATAGAGTAAATTTTTCTTCTAAGTAAAATGAACAAAGGACTTAATTTTAAAGCAATGTTTTATTAGGAGCACCTTTAGTCTAAGATTTTATTTCTAAATAATTAAATATAGGCCTTTCATTAATTTATTAGCAAATTTTATTTGGGATTAATTCATTGTATCCTACTATTTATTCAAATTATATTTAGCTTTAGTTAAATATACCTTTCTATAATTTGGACACAGAGTTTACAACTCTTTCATCCATTGTTATTATATCATTCTATATAATGAATATTTAGATTTTATAAAAATAAAATAATTAATTTTATTAGATAAATTTTACTTATAATAATGCTATCATCTCCTTTTAGCCCTCTATAGATAGTTTTAAATGAACAAAGGCCATTTGTGCCCTTTTAATTTATGGATTTAATTTAGTTTTTACTTATTATTAAAGTTCATTTCTTAGCTACTCTACTTTAATATTAGTAAGTGTTTTCTAACTTTCTTAATTTGGCTTTAGTCTTATTTTTTATTTTTATATTAATTTATATTATATTAATTTATTTATACATACCCTAAAGATAAATCTAAGCCTCCAGATGTCTTTATTATATTTGGACTCTACTCGTTATCTATAAATTTTAATGGCTACTTCATCTAATCATTTAACACTATTAATTAATCATTAACATATATATAGTTTGAATTTTATGTTGATAACATAGGATTTTTAACATATGTTTATTAATTTAGTTGCTATTTTTTTATAGATAACTACTCTCCATTATTAATATATCTTAGAAAATATAAAAATCTTTTATTATATTATATAAAAATTATATAATTTACTTTATAAGATAGCATGTTAAATTATCCCCAGTACTTATATTACACATATTTTTAGATAATGTTCCTCCAATTAAAATTATATGCGATTCTTTTTATTATGTTTATAGCGAGCAACATTAACTTCCTATGTATGGCCTAATAGTATCGCATATAATATTATTGTTCAATGAACAAAATATATTTTTATTTACAGTCATTAACTCCCATTTATCACTTTATGTGTTTTTTCTTATAAAATATAAATATACTTTTTTAGTTTAGATGTAAATTTATAAATTAAACTATAATGTTTTATTTATTTACCTAAGCACCTGAATTATATTACAAATGGAATTAGCTCTATCAAAAAAATATGGTTGATTTTCTTCTTTAAAATTATCCCGAACATCTTATTAGTATAATATTCCAGAAAAAATAAATATATCATATTATTTTGTTTAAGGATTAATTATTGGTGCTGCACTAGAATGAATTCTTGGTGGAATTCTATTCATATTAAGAAATGTATTAGAGTTTAAATTTTAAGCATTTTTTTTTATTCTTATCTTTCGTCATTAATTTTTTTAAAATCAGCACTTTGAAATTCCATATCGTAATTAGTTTAATATTAATTATCATATTTTATTTCCTCTACTTTCGGAACTATCTTTTCAAATTAAAATTAAACAGATATTTAAAATATTTTGTTGGATATGTTCTATTTAGTTTAAGGATAAATATTATTCATCATCGATTGGTTGTAAATATTCTTTATATCATGCTATATACCCCATAAAATAAAACTATTAAAAATGAATTTTATTAATTATATGCTAAAAGACAAAGAAAATATTTAAGAAAATAAAAAATCAATTTTAAATTTGTACATTTTATCTTATACAGGAACAATAGTAAAATCTGTTAAAATATCTCCATTAATAGTGAATTTTGGTATTTCTATACTATTATCAAGAACTAGTTGATCAGTTAATATTTTAGGCAAGGGATACAAAAAATTGCCTTGGTAAATAATTAAAAAAATTAGTATAAAATTTTTATATAATAAATTCATTACAAAACCTCTTTTCCTCATAATTAAATATATTAAATATGCACACATAAGGATTATTTTCATTATAATTTACTACATATTAAATAGGATATTAAAACAAAATTTAGGTAAGATCTGTAGGATCTTTATCATTTAGTCTAAGTTTAAATTCAACGCGACAAAAACTGAAAGTAGGTTTACTGTTTTGATCCTCTTATTTTTCATACTAAATTAATATTAAGTATTTAAGCTATTGTGAACTATAGACTTTATCCCACCATATTCTTTCATTTATTTTTAAAAATAATTACTTATCATTTAATTATTCTTCTATTATTTTTATATTTTTATAAATATTTTATCATTTAATTTATATATAAATTTAAATTAAAATACCTCATTTAATTTTTAATATATTTTTTCCTAGTCTTAATATTAATCTTATTTTTTCTCATCTTAATATTACTAGTCAAGTTATTCTTCTTCAATTTAATTATCACTTTAGATACTTAATTCTCCTAAAAGTTTTTCAGGATATTCTTAATTAGTCTCTTGTTTAAAATTTTCATGGTGCAAATTTATTTATTATATTTGCAAACCTATAATTTGTTTCACTATAGAAGAAGAGTAAGGTAAATAGTCTTTAAGTTTGGGATTAAATAAATAGGCTAAAGCTTTTAAATAGAAATGCTATTTTTCATAAAACCTATTTTAGAATTAAAAATTAGATACACAAAATATGCTTAGAAATACATTTAATTACACTATATCTTGTTTTTTGCTAAATTATTTGTTTTTAATCAGAGGTATTACATTAAGTTTTATACTAATATTTTCTGTACATATCTGACTATATCCACATAGAATATTTGAGAAATATTATTAAGATTTTATTAATGATTCCATACCCAATCCAAATTTTTCTTGCATTTAATCTGTATAAATGGAAAAAAAATTTGAATCTTATACTCTAGTTGAAAATCTATTTTTAATATAGTCGTAATGGCTCATATAAGTCCCAGTATCTTTTTCCGAACTTTTTTTCTCAATAAATCTAGGGAAAAAACATAGTTTTCCATTACTCAAGTGATATAAAATCTTTACTATCTCAATAAATTTATTTTCACTAATTTTTGATTAATTATAATAACTCCTTTTTTCATAACTTTTAATGTGATTCATTGTATAAGTTAAAATAATTTAATCTGGCTAAAATTTCTAAATCATTGGATTTATAACATTATAAAATAGGTATAGATAATTAGAACCAGTCATTTTTCTTTCGGTCAGATTTTTAAACTTCTAATTAATTATAAATGAGTTATCTTATTATATATAATAATATAAAAAGTAATATATATTTTTATTTACTTATTATTTATTTTTTTTCATTATCTCCCATTTTTCCTATTTTCCTTTCAGCTTATAGTACTGTTATAATAACCAAAATGAAGAAGTTGGAAAATATAAATTGTGATTATTTTCACAAAAAAAATTCTAAATAGGAAATTATTATTAAAATAAATACTTATTTGTTAAATATAATATATCTAATACTGGATCTTATTCTGAGAGGCACGAATAATTTAAATAATCACTACACTTATCATCTCTATATAAATCATCGTCAAATATTGATATATATTGAGCTCTATCTCCATATGGTTTAAGAATTTCCTAATTAACTGGATGATCAAATCCATCTAAGTTAACAATTGTAACTTTTGGTAATTGATTTTTTGTGCATTTATGTTTTTCCATTAAAGAATAATAGTTAAATCTAATTATTTAAGAATAGTTATTTTTATTTATTTGTTTTGAAATTGTATAATTTTACGCTGCCATAAATACTCCTATGTTTAAATATAAATTCAAAGGTCCAAAATTTATTTATTTTAATACTAATAAGGTCTATGCATCTCCACTAGTTTATTTATCCAATAAATCAGATATTCCAATTATTGAAGTAATATATTACTTATTTGTTAAATATTAAATCAATTTTTTATCTCCATCCTTTTAAATTATATTTTATTTAAATAATAAATACATTATTATAAAAATATTACCTATTTATTCTTAAAAATATTCATATTATTAAATGCTTCAGATATACTATTTCTAACGAATTCAATAAATTTATCTCTTCCAGAAGTAGAAACTCTTTATGAAAGATTTAAATTTAAGTAAGATCCTTGTACACTAGGATTATCATAATTCTGATATTATTTTAAGAATTATTCTGAAAAAATTATTTAAAATTATATAAAAAAAGTAGGTATAAGTATATGCACAATATTCAATACCTAAAACCACCTCCTTAACTATATTGTAATAACTATAAACTTACATATCTAAATTATATTATTCTTCATTCACATTTTTGCTTTATTTACTTTGCTATTATGTAATTTATTTACTATCCTATTTTAAATCATGAACACTAACACCTTATTCGGAAGTAGAGGAAAGTTTAATTGATTAATCCTGATTTTCAGTTTAATTATTTTATACGTTTGCTAGATTAGCTTAATCGTTTGAACTTTTTACTTAGATGTTTTAATTATCTTTTTCTAAACTAACTTCTATTTATTTTTCTTTACTTTTTACTTCTTCTTATTATTTACTCTATGATATAGAGGTTTAACTTTAAGGGAGCTCTTTAGGTAGTATCGGATTTTCTTTAATTATAATAATTCTTCTTTTTGTATTTATTTTTTTAAGTTTAGAAATACTTGCTAATTATTTAAAACTAAACCTACATTTATTTTGCTCTACTAAATTATTATTATTGCTATCATTAATATTTTAGTATTATTCAATATTTGTGTATTTTTATTTAGGGTAAAACTAAGACATTATGTGAATAAAATTTAGTTTTTAATGTTCTTAATAATTTTTTATAGTTAAGGATTATTTTTAATTATTATGAATCATAAAAAAGTATTTGCCAACAATAAATAGATTTAATCAAATCAAAGTCATTTATTTAATTTAATATAATAAATAAATAAATATTAATTTTCTAGTAATAATTAATTCAAAATAACTATCAAAATAAAAACCTTGAAATGAAATTAAAATTCCATTTCGTAATATAAATACTATTTCTTGGCTGTATTGTACTATAAAACTCCTAAAAATAAAATAACGAGCCTTTTGATTATATTTAACAAATTATTAACTAATATGATAAAAATCAAACCTTACATTTTACAAAGGAAACATATACTAAAGTTTTGACTGATATATTAGTTTAAGGTACATTTTTTTAAATCATAATAATATTTTATTTAAAATTTTATTAGCAGATCAAGATATAAATATGTTCATTTTATAAAGGAATGTAAAAAGTTGGGGATAATATAACTGATAGAGAATAGAACTTACTTGGAGAAGTAATATAAATTTATGTAGAAAATACTAAGAATAAAAAAAATCCTGAAGAGAGAGAAGATTTTATTAGATATACAGAAATAGTATCCGATTTATCAGGAAAAATGTTTAGATATCTAGAAGAAAACATATAAGATCCTAAATATCATGAAGTTTATGATATTTTGTATTAAGAAAATTAAACAGATAATTAAAAGAAATAAGATAGGATTAATACATCTGAATTATGATTATTTATTATGATTTTTATTTTTTAATAAATGCTGTAAAAAGAATAAGTTTATAAATGAATTATATATTAGCATTTATATATACAAAATATACATCGTTTTCTTCTCTTCTGAAAATGGAATATAATTTATTAGATGGCGCAATTTAATTAACACTCTTTTTAATATCAAATATTAATTTTCACAATTAATATATATAACAAAAATACAATACAAAAAAAATAATTTACAAATTTGAATATAATTTGTTAATATTATGAAACGTAAAGGGGATAAAAGAAAACACAAAAATAAAAATTAAGTAACTAAAAAAGAAGAAGATGATTAGGAAATATAAAATAATAATATATAAATGAATTTAGAAAATGAATCAGAAATCAAGCTAGATTTAGATTGTATTTATTTTAAAATTCATAATTTTCATGATATTTATTTATATAATTATAGAAATTTAAAGAGCAATGCATTAATATTAGACTAATTTTTCTATTTACAATGAAATAGAGTTGACATAAATAATAGACATTGAATAAAACTATAGGAATTTATATATATAAATGGAGAATTCAATTATATCTAAAACTACATCAAATTTTATATTATATGGATAATAAGGTAATATAAATTTTATTTTTTTGTATATTATAAAATATATTTGCCTATAGGATTTGGTAGAAAAACAGGTATCAGATATTGCATTAAAAATATATAGGATTAGCATAAAATTAATATAAATCGAATAAATATAAATGCTCAGATGTATACAAATGAACAAGAATTTGTTCATGAACTAATTTTATAATTAACTCAGATAGAATATAAAGGGCAAATGCTTTAAATCAATTAAAAAGATATTTTGGCTGACTGTATAAGTTTTTAAAAGATAGATAAATACTTATCTGGACTTGAAAGTTTTTATTGTGTGATATAAATCGATTAAATTGAGGAGTTATCTAAATCTAAAAGATAAGTTTTGTTATACAATTTGCTAGAGTGGGTATAGGGTTCAATGTGCAATATTACCTTAATAGGAATTACTTCCAACTTAAAATTCTAGGAATCATTAGAGAAAAGAGTAAGGAGTAGATTATCGAGTGATTGTGTTTTTTTCTTCAGTTATGATATGCAAAGTTTAATAAGTATTTTAAAAAATAGATTTACGTCAGAATGCAAAAATTTAGATTTATTAATGGTATTTATATTAAATTTGCATGCATAGATCTTAATTATAATTATTTGATAAGTAAAATATGATAGAGCATCATTCAATATCTTAATATATAAAGGACAATATATGGTAGACATAAAAGTCTATTGAATGGAATATTTAGTTATTTAAAATTGTACTTTGTGGACTAATTCCTGACTGTAAATATATATACTTAAAAGAAAAGTTATAATTCTAATAATATATCTTTTATTTATTTCAAAGTGCTGTTAACTCATATATAAGAGGAAAATTGTTAAATGTCAATCAACCTGTATTTCAAAGAAAATCTTGAAAAAGGATATAATTATCTTATTCCTAAAAGAGAAATTGAATTAATTTAAGGTCTGAACTTAAAAAAATTATAAAAATCGTTTAATAATTTATTATATTTATATTTATAGGTTTAAATTAAATAGAGTTAGTAACTTTGGTAATGATTCATTAAATGATACGTAATTAAATGCATAATATCACATTAAACTCCGTCATAACAGAAATATAATAATTTAACTAGGTATTTATTTATATATTTTTAATATATTTTTTGAATTTTAAATACATATATAAAAAAGAGAATTTCTCTTGTATCCTAAGAAATATAAAAAGTAAATTGTAGTTAAATACTAATAGAAAATGCAATAGATGGACTTATTAAATTAAAAATGATAAAACTAGAAGGTAAATTATAAAAATAGATAAATTTTAAATATAAATCTCTAAATAATGGATTAATTAAATTTAAAAGAATCAAAATTAGAAGGAATAGAAAGTAAATAGTTGATTTTATGCATTCCTTTAGATGAATTAGCAGATTATATAAATACAAATAAACCAAATTGGTCTTAATTTATGATGTAGTTAGCTTCTTTGTGAATAGAAACTTACTATATGTTGCAAATTTTTGAATTATTTACTATATATTTCATATTTTACTTTATAAAGTTTTATTTATATAAATAAAAACAAATACTAATAATAAATAATAGTAATATGTTTTATTTATTATATTATATGACATTAAATATATATATATATTTGAATTGTGATAATTTTATTATTTTATTTCTCACATTATTGATTATTTAATATATAATTTACACTGTAATATAGGCACTTTGTAGAATTTTTTATATTAAATAAAGTCTAAAATTATATATCATATATATGTATACAATAATAATAATATTTTATATAATAATTAAAAATGAAAATTTATGATAAATAGTTTTATTTATTTATTTATTTATTTATTGATAATTATTTCTTTTATATTAGTTTTATTTCTGTTTAAACTATTTGTTTTTTTATTTTTATACTTATTCTTGAAAATTTAGCTTGCTATAAAATATTAGTGATTTATATCAGATTTAGCGTAAAAATCGATTTTAAAAATTTTTAAAAGGGATTATATAGGTGTATATATTTTATTTCGTAAGAGAGATAAAAAGAAGGAAGTTTAGAAAAATAAAAATAAAACATTATAAAAAGTATGGCTTTAAATTAAAAAATAAACAAGTCTAAACTGAAAACATATAAATAAGGAATTATTTTATTAAAGATCTGCATAAATACTATTCTTTTTTATTCTTTTTTATGAATTAATAGTAGATTTGAATTGCCATTTATGAATATAAGGGCAAATATATTCTTGGTTTATAAAAGTTTTTATAGAAATAACCTACTATAACTAATAATAAAAATTTTTAAAATATAAAATGGCATCTACAGTTCTGTCCTTTTTATGTGGTTCGAAAATATTATATTGTTTTATAACTTTTATTTTATGATATTTTAATGTTTCTTATAAATTTATATATATAATAAGTATATAATTATGTGTTTATTCATTATTTTAATTATATGATGACGAACTATATAATTTATATTGAATTCAGAATTTAAGTATATAAATGTACATCCTTTGAAAATCTATAATTAATTATTTAATTATTTTGTATATTCCAATTAATAAACGAAATGGATTACGAAGTAATAAAACTAATATATTATTATTAGCAATCTTAGTTAGCAAAAATTAAAACACGACAGAAAACCTATTTCAATAATTTTTATTAGAGAAATATGTTAATATTAAATTGAAAAAAAGTTATAAATGATAAAAAATGAATCTTTATATTAGATTGATTTTATATAGTCTATTTGTTTGAAATATATCAATTTAAATTTAAATTATAACTGTCTTTTAAGTTTTGCTACTGAGCTTTTATATATTTATTTTTTATACTTGCTACTATAAAACGAAATTTTATTTTTATAGGAACCCGCCAAACCAATCGAATTTCAAATAACTTCTGAATACTAAAAAGTTCTAAATGACATTTTACCTATTGGGTATTCTTTATAATAGTCTAACAAGCCAATAAAAAAGAGGGATAGTCAAAAAGTTCGAAAAAGGTGTAGCTAGAGGTAAACAAAATAAGATCAGATATAATTGAATCATGAATTATTAGATTTAATACAAATTATATAAATAAAATAAGATAATTAAAATATTATATAAAATTGATGTTTATTTTCTAAAAAGGGAGGAAGCTACTAATAAAAAGATGTTAATTCAATGTCAAAAATAAGCGATAAAGTTGCTTTGAAAAATAATTATCTATATAAAATATCAACAATCAGTTTAGTTAAAATATAAATGAGAATACAACTGATTCATAAATATTATTGACCAACAACCTCTCTAGTCAAACATTAAATCAGAAATAAGCTAGTTAGGTTTCTCCCACAAGCATTCATAGTAGAGATTCTAAAAGACATTTAAGAACTAAAAGATCTAAAAATGATAGTAGAACTCTTGACTTAGATAATATGTACCCATCTGGACAATAAAAATGAAAGTATTTAAAATGCTTATATACTAATTACAAATAATTAATTTCTAATAATATAAATTATTAATAAAAGGCACTAACAGAAGAACTCAAAAAGTGCAACAAAATTTTGTAATAACTTAAAAAACATAATTGTTCTGGACCTTTTTTATATCCTGTTGATCCTGTTGAACTAAACTGTCATGATTATTTTGATGTAGTTAAGGAACCTATTGACTTATCTACAATAGAAAATTAGTTGAAAGCTGGTTTATATGTTTCTTCTTAATAATTTGCAGGAGATGTAAGAAAAATATGGTCCAACTCTTATTTATACAACAAAGAAGGTATTTATTTAAGTGAAATCAAAATTTAACTCAATTAAAGGGACTTATAATTAAGATACTTTAATAATTTTTTAGGATCCCAAATCTACTAAATGACTTCTGAAATACATAACTATTTTGAAAAACTATACAAAGAACTTGAAGCTCCCCCCGCATATGTAGAAAATTCTGTAGTAATGCTTTAAAAGTAAGTTGAATAATTAAGTAAAGAGTTGAAAGAACTAAACTCCTCTAAATAAAGAAATGGAAAAGGGTCTAAAAAAACTAAAGCTACTGCTTAGTCAAAAATGAATACAGTAATGAATATGTCAGAAAAAAGAAATTTGTGCCAAGCAATTAGATAATTACCCCCTGAGTAATTTATAGACATTTCAAATTGTATATTATTCTATTAATTAATTAATAAATCGCTATTAAAATATTCAGACATCTAAAAGGAGTATGGGAAATAGTAAGTAGTGGTCATTTAAATCATTCAAACAGAGAAGTTCTTGAATTTGATATTGATACTCTTCCAATTAAAAAGACAAGAGAATTAGAAAATTATGTTAAAAACAGAAATGCTTTATTATAAAAATAAAGATAAAAAAAGAAAGGAACCAAAGCATAATAATAACAGCAACAATAAATTTAATAGCAATAAATGCAATAATAATAACTTACTTTTTCCTAATAATAATCCCTGGAATAAGTACCAACTAAATTTATTTTATTTATTATTATCTCATTATAATTTTTCTATATAAAAAGCATGCAGGAGGATACAATTAATATCAAGGAAATAATCAATAATTTAACTAAATGTAGTAATAAATGTAATAATAATAACAACATATAAATAACAACTCATACAATAATAATCACATTACTCATGACTATAACAATAATATGACAATCTAGTAACCTTTATAGTAACAAAACGTATAAGAAAATATATCCAATCCGATGGATGACTCTGATGAATAATCGGAATAATTTATGTCTGGTAATTTAAATTAATTTTCATTATTATTTTGATTATATTACTATATAAAATTAATTCTTTAATTTTAAAATATAGACAGTGAAGATTCTGATAATTGATTAATATATATCTTGTAAAACCTCTATGTTCTCAATCAGAATACTTAATTATAAATAGATTTTTATTATTTTTTAAAAAATATAAAAATAAAATTTAGTAAAAAAAAAAAAAAAAATAAATTAAAATACTTTTTCCACAGTCTAAACTCGATTTAAAATATATAAGAATAAATAAATAAATATAATAATAAATACTTACTAGTTCTATTATCAAATTTTTATTAATTTAATCATATGTTGGTGCTATTATTTTGTTTATAAATGTCCACACTTTTTTTCTCTATATAAAATTATTATATGAATTTTTATATCTAATACAATAAATTTATTACAGAGTATTTAAGCCTAAAATAAGTAAAAGAATAATTAATAATCAAATAACTAACTATATATTTAGTGAACTAATTAATTAATTAATCCTTAATCACATAATTTTACAGAATAACAAAATTATAATTTGGTTTATAGAAAATATTATAAGATATATAGTAATTATCATTTTAAATTCATCTAATATAAATTAAAAAAAATGACTACATTTGCTCCATAATTAGAAGCCCTCTTGGGTAAAAAAAAAACTATTAATATACAATAATTTTTCTTAATATTTGTTTGTTTTTTGCAGGATACGATAGATTTTTTGATAATAATTTGAAAGAATTTTAATTAAAAACCACTCTAAATGAAGAATAAGAAAAATAAAGTTAAAAATTGTTTTAAGAAAACTACATATTTTAAGTAAGCATAACCATATACAATTATTAAACTGTATATAAAAAAAAGTTATTTATATTAACTTTAGAATACTGAAAATGCAGAGTAATATACATAAGATTAAGTGATTAAGAAATCTGATAAAAAGAATTGGAAAAATAAATAAAAGAAAAATAAAAAGAATGGTGGAAAATGGCTGAAAAAAAGATCTTTCTCAAGAAGAAAAAATGATTTAATTATGCTTAAATTAAGAAATTTTATAGATCATAAATCGTTTTAAAAATCTACTGATTTCAAGTCTCTTCCTAAATATTATTAAATAGGTAGATTGATTTTATTCTAGAAAAAGTATGTTTTGTGATGAATATTAATTAATTTAACTGTATAGGTACTGTAATTGATGGAGATGACTTTAATATGGGTAAAATTCCTAGAGGAAAGAGATCTTCTACACTAATGGATCAATTTTAAATGAAGATAAAGAAGTGGGATTCTCAAAAAGAAAATTTGGGGAAATCTAAAAAGAAAAGTAGAATAAGCTAAAAATCAGAAGTAAATAAAATAAAAGGAAAATCACTAAAAAGATATAAAAAAAATGAAATTGAATTTATTTATGTCATTTAATATTATTTATATCATCTTACGCTAATTTATTAAGAGTAATATTAAAATTAATAAATTGAATTAGGTGTTAATAATATAACTCAGCAATATATTTTATTAATAAAAATGGTATCCAAATATCAAATTAATATTATTTATTTAGACTAAACATATATTTATTTATAAGATATTTACTAAAAAATATATATAATAATTACTTATAGCTTATAATATTATTATATTTAGCTGTAATATCAATTATTAATTTTTTCTTTCATTTTATTTATTTAATGATAAAACACTACTTTGATTTTGTTAATAGTATTAGAAAATTATGAGTAAATAGATGATATACTTTAATAATTTTATTGCTATTGCAATTCAATAATCGTTTAGTTATCTATATCCAGACCAATTGGGAGGAGTATTATAGTCTGTTTCTTCCATGAAATTTAGTAATTTTTTCGTTGGCCCATCTTTAGAATATTCTTCACATCTTAAAATGTAAGAGAATTTTGATTTGGCTGCTTTCCAATTTCCTCTTATGTACATTTAAAATCCTTCTGCAAACAAATTTTGGAATTTTTCATCCCAATTTTCCATCATTAATTTTAAATCTTTCCTTATTGTTATTTATTCTTCTGCATTCCAAGGTTCATAATCTTCATCAACCTCTCCTTCCCAATAATGGAGTTAATTCTAAAAAATATTAAATTTGATTATGATGGATCGCCTTAATTAGATAATAGTAGTAATAATAATAAATATGAATATTTACAGATAATTCAAGCTTTTTCTAATTTAAAAAATCTTTTCTTTCTTCAACATCTGTATAAAACTCTTCAGAGTTTTTAGAAATCGGCAGATTTTCTACTTCCATATCAATCGTATATAAACCTAAAGGGGTTTGGCATCCTAAAAACTGCACTCTGTCTATAAATCTAGTGTATCTTTTTAACTGAGGAGTACATTAGTCCTAAATGACTGAAGAAATAATTATCGGTACTCCATATAATTTAGTGGTTCCTTCTAATCTGGTGGCTAAATTAACATTAGGAGATAAATAAGAAGCATCGATTTTGAATTCACTTCCTATAGCCCCTTCTATTCCCCACCCTTATATTATAATATACAAATATTTTTAATAAAATTGACAGTATTATAAAAGTAATAGCAAAATAATTACCTAAATGAAGGCCAAAGCCCATTTATACTTTATAATTCGGCATTTTTTCATTTAATTTCGTATTATCCTTATATGATAAAATCTTAGGTTCTCTATTAATCTTTGATTAAATTCTCATAAAGCAAATAACGGCCATATCACAAAGGATGCTTATATATTTTTAATCTTTATATTACACTTCTTAATCAACCATTTAATACCTATCTTCTTATATTCTCCACACTAATAAAAAGGAATCCCCTATATTTTTGTTAGCAGCCCCCTTAATTAATAAAATATTATAACTTACATAATTTTTTATATATTTTATTACCTAATATCTATCTGTATAACTGTGTACAATTTCTCCTATGTTATTAACAAATATCATAATATCTTCCTATGAATAAAAATATTAATATAAGTTTCATTTATTTTATGTGAATTATTTTTAACAAAAAAAATCAATATTTAAAAGCAATTACCTGCATTATTTCAGTAGTATAAACGAAATTTCTAATGTTACAAAATCCATATATAGCCCATAATTTGTGTCCTGGAAGCATTGGATCTACATCTCCACCTTACTAAGAAATATTGGTACCAATAATTTTCGATCCAGCTTCTCCAAAACCCAAAGCTAGTAAATTACTAATTTTTACGATCGCATTTTCTATTAATTTCGTCTCATTTTCTTCTGCATCGTCTTAAATTTATACTTCCTCTCTGGCACTTATAGGATTTCGAGAAATTCTGGTTAACTATACATTGCAAAAGGGATATATGGTAAGAGTTTATTATAATTGTAAAAAAATATCGATTAGTACTTTAACAATCATTCGTTCAATGGGCCCAAGCGCTAGATCATTTGCATCTTTAGAAAAATATAAAGCCCCACAGGTAAGTACAAAACATACAAATACTGTACGACCTAGCGAAAGAGCTGCTGTAAATGTGTTAATTCTTCTGATAGACATTATACCATTAAAGTTGAGGTCATCTTATTTAAGGCTTTCAAAGTGGGCAATCAGAGCAGTTTCAGTAGGGTGAGTTTATTTGTAATCGTCAATACTTAACTTATAGACTCCTTATTGCTTCTCATCTTATCTCAATTCGTCATAATTTTCAGCTTAATAGCTTAAATTAGGAAATGGAGTTTTTATATAAGCAATGTACATTTATTCTTCTTACTATTTTTAATTAATAAAAATTATTTGAAATAAAATGCTATTCGTAATGTTTATTTATTTATTTCTTACATATTTGTTAACTTTAATAATATCATCAAATATTAATTTCAATTATGCTTCTGTGGTACCAGCTTCTTCGGACCACTATTTCATAAAATACATTGCGAAGTCTATTTGAGCAGGAGAGTCATAAAAATAACTAGCAGAAAAGAATGGCATAATAAGAAGCAACGTAAGCACAATAATAATAACTCTTTTGGTAGTTCTAGCAGACAAAACTTAACTAACTCGAGATTCTCTTTATGCTTCTTTTTTCTTTATTTTTTATTTGGATTGTTTAAAAAACTATCATTAAATATAAAATTAATTATTCTCTTACCTAGTTTTGTATTTCTTCTTTTTTCTTTTAGATATTAACTACAGTAGGTAAACTTTTTCCAGGTTTCATTGACAGTTTTCTTGTCTAGGGATCTCTATATACAACTTAAGACTATTTTTGTGCTCCCCCATTAGCAGAATTACCAAATTTATCAGTTTTTTTTTCTAAAATTATATGTATGTTAAAAAAATCAAAAAATCTGATTAGTTTACTTTTTTATTTAGATAGGCAGGGACAGAATGACTTTTTTCTTCAACTTTTTTTTCATCTTCTAATTTTTCATTAGGATGAATTCTTTATTTTTTCTTTCTTTTTTTTTCTGCAAATTTTTACTTTGCCATATTTTATCTTTTTTCTTTTGCATCTTATGTGGCTTTATATAACTTTACAATTCTAATCAAACGCACCAAACGGACTATTCTTCCAGTTCTTTACAAATGTTATTTTAAATTTAGAGATTTAATAAAATATATAATTTTATTTTTTTGTATTTTATGATATTACTTCGTTCCCACTCTTGAAGCCTTTCCTGCTTAGGCTAATTAATTAGCGTTACTATTCCCTGAATAAAACACCTCCTAAGTAAATAGCTATATATCAAGTAAAAGGGAAATAGTTGAGATTAAATCTAACCAAAAATAGAATGAGCACGTGTAACTAATTTTACTAAGCATGGCCAATAGCATTTCAAGTAAAAAAGTAACCATAGCAATAATCTAAAAAAAAAATATTTTTTACATTTAACAAAGATCATCAACAAAAAGAAAAGTTTCACTAAATTTAAATATTATTTTTAAACTTACAGTTACGATATCAAAATATATGTCTGCAGATTTAGTTGTAGTTAACACTCTACAATCATCTCCAAATAATGCATATACCGTTATGAGTGTAACAAATATTTGAAAATAGTTATTTTCCAAAATAGCCTCTTTTTATTTAAAATTGAATTTATTTTATTTTATAATTTCATATTATAAGTAAAGAAATCAATAAATACCTAATTTTGGGTATGGTGATTTAATTTCATCATCATCAAAAATAGATTTTTTTTCTTGTTCTAGTTCAGCTTTTGCATTGGCCTCAGCTTCTTAATCATTTTTAAAACGTTGGTATCTATTGTTTTTTAACACCTAACTTTTAGCTTATCCATCGTTAGTATGCTAAGATTTCTCAGTTCCGTCTCCTTTTAGCATATGAATTCCATTTTAACTCTCGGGATCTTCATTTTTATTTCCTGAGGTAAGAGGTCCCTATGAATTTTTTGAGTTACCATTCTTTTGATTTGAATATACTGTCTAAATATTTTGCCCGTTATCCTAATTATCGCTCCCATTAAATTATTATCTTTTAGTAACTATTTCTACCTCTTAGAGTTTGTTTGGCTCTCCACTCATAAGAAGTTTATAAGTTGTATTTTAATATATATGTATTCTTTCTTTTCTTTATTTTTTTTTACTTTTTTTAAAACCTGTATTATATTTTTATTTAATTGTAGAAAAAAAAAATGTTTTTATTTTCCTAATTCCTATTATTAAATTATAATGAATTGAATGTATTATTATTATCATCACTAAGATTATTATTATTATAGATTAATTATTTAATCAATCAATAATGCTTATGATTAAATACACTTTAATTAAAGTGTGATAATTTTTTGCAAATACTTTTTACGGGCAAGTTATTTAATAATTATAATAAAATGAATTATAATAATAAATTAAAGAAAAAGTAACTATATTAAGTTAACTTTTATTAAATATATTATTTATTAGTTACAATATAGTATATTAATTTTAAACTATCAATAATACATATAATAAAATAAAATATTGATAATCATTATATTTAAAATAATTTGTTAAATTATTTTTTAAAATAAAAAATATATTTCTAAAAAATTAATTTCCCAAGTTATGGTTTTATTAGATAAAATGGAAAATCTTTTATTTTATAATTACTACCTAAAATAATGAATAAATATATTTATATCAACAAAAAGAAAATAATAATAAAAATGCATAAAAAAATGATATTGATCATTTCCATATAACTATTCTTTCATTCCATCCAGCAGTGACAATGCAATTTTTTTATATTCTTCTGCAGGCAAATATTTTGTCAGTTTCTTGCATAGTCTTCATTTCTTATATACCATAATCTTCAGAAACTTTCCATACTTTGGCAGTCATATCACAAGCCACGGATAATATTAAGTTATCAGCCAACTTCTCTAATTTATTAATCTGTCCAATATGAACTTTCTCATGTCTTACAATAAGACGTCCATCAGAAATTCTCCAAAAACTTATAGATTTATTGGAAGCTGAGCAGAACACATCTACATCATCGTAAATCAAGAGACAGTTTTCACTTTCATTGCACTCGGATGGCAATTATTTAATAACCTCATTCTTATTTAGATCAATTATTGTGGTCCATTTGTCTTGGTCGCATACGATCATATGATTATTACCCAAAGTTGAAATAGAATTTTCAGAAACCTTACCTGTAAGTTAAAATACCTATAAAAACTCAATTTTTTCAGTTTCTTCTATTATCTTCCATATTTTAACTTGTCTATCGAATCCTCCAGAAGCGAACTTTTCGTTGTCAATTCTGGATATAGATTAAATCCAATCATCATGAGCATTTTAGATTTCTTCTTTTTGGTGTAATTCATAATGGTTGTGATCCAATTTTTTGATTTGCCACAGCTTAATAGAATTATCAGTACCACCAGAGATTAAAAAATTATTATTCATTTTAACTAGAGCTCTGATAGAGTCTAAATGAGCATTCGGAATGTCTTATTGCTTTTCCATTTTTTCAATATTCCACAGTTTAATAGATTGGTCTACCCCTGCCGTGGCAATAACATTCTCATCAATTTTTTCTATAGCTAGAATCATGTACATGTGTCCTTCTAATACATCTGAATATTCTCCTTTGAAGGCATTCAAGTCAAAGTCAAGCAAAAATTTTTGTAAATGCTGTTTCGTTTATTCTGTAATGTCCATAATAAACTCTTCGTCTATTTTAGATGTATGATTATAGTCGTCAATTTCATTTGAAAAAAATTTGTGCAACGATTAAGTAAGCTTTTAGTCCTTATTAATTATCGGTAGAGTGGAAATTAAATCATTGATTTAATCCTACAAAGGTCTGTCTGCCACATCAGAAATTTTTTTTGTGCTATCTTTAAAAATATTTGTTATTGATTTTATTTTAGATAACTACCCCTTATATTTTTATCTAAATTGTTTATGTAATTCTGATAATTTTTCTTTATGTTGTCTAGTGTATCCATCAGTTTCGTAATAGCATTAAGAGTAGTAGTCATCTTATTTACCTACTCAGTTAGAGAATTTTACAATTCTTAAAATTCTTTATCAATATTGCTTTCTATTTTCTTCCAAGCACTTTTCGCTGAATCATAAGTTTCTTGAATTTCACCCTTTTCATATAAATTTTGTTAACAATTTTTCATTATTAAAATTAATATATAGATAGATATTTGATGTAACATTGAAGAATATTTCTTTAAATGAAATATATATTATAGAAAAAAATCATTTTAACAAAAAAATAAAGATATTTGGATGTGATACAAATAAAATTATAAAACTTACCAAATTCATAGTTATGTGTTTTTTATGAGGTCCTTCTTGCAAGCATAAATTACAACAGATTCTATTTTTTGCATCACAATTTGCCTTTCTACAAAAAGCAATAATCTTTTCCCCAGAATGTTCTTTACAAAACTTACTCATATCCTCTGATTAACTTTTTCTTCCTTAAATCTGAATAATTAATAGTCCAGAAAAAAATTTTAAAATAAAAACTTAGAGTTAAAACGTATTTTTTATTTTATTAATTAATACTTATATTTATTTATAAAGGATGTTATTATTAATGTAATTTTTTATGGTTATATTTCTTAAAAATAATTTAGAGTGGTTTTTTTTTATGAGTATTATAATATATATATATAATCTTATAAGAAAAAACACACATAAAATTAAGTTTTCTCTAAAATTTTTAATAAAATATAATTAATAATCACATAATTTTTAATTATTATATATTCTTTAATAAATTTAACTTATAATTTATTTTTATAATATTTTACAGTCAGTTTTATTCTAAATTATAAATTTTCATTCTAAAATAATAAAGAATCATAATATTCCATTATAAATTAACTAAGAAATTATTAAAAAAATTAATATAATTATAAATGATGTTCTAAAAGCAATGCTTATATTATTACAATTTTTATCATAGAAAAGAAAGGATAATGTCACTGAATATATAAATGAAAAAGGAAATTATTATCGAACAGATGAGTTTTGTGGATTAATTACTTTATTTATTAATAATAATTATAAACAATTGAAAAATAAAAAAAATAAAAATAAGGAAATAAATAAAACAATGATTTATACTAATTTAAAAAGAAAAACTGATGAGCTTGAACCTATGTATTATGATTAATTTTAAACATTTGGATAAAAAGAGGGTAATTTACAAACTTTTTTATTAGGTTTTTTAAAAAAGATAGTATTTTTATATTAAAATGATTGAATTTATGTAATTTCTCTTAAAATCTATAATAGCTCTTTTTACTTTTTACATTTAAATATTTATTACTATTAAATTATTAATAAATGATGAATGAAAAGAATGGATTATTTAATATTTTTTAAATGTTAAGCTAAAAACTAAGAAAACTAAATTCCAGGATAATAATCTTAAGTTTAAAATTTAGACAGATATCTTACGGAGAAAGAATAACATGAGCTGGGTAATATCTATATAAAACGATATTTTTATTTAATATGATGTAAATATAATATAATATTTAGGACATGTTGAAGAAAGAATATAAAATTTTAGATAGTTTATTTAATAAATTGAATAAAACTTGCTTCATTTTGCAATAAATATTAACTTTTCAGAGGTTCTCGAACATTATACGCTAAAAGAAACGTAATTGCCTTCAATATTCGAAATAAAATCCATATATGATTAATCATTTTCAAAACAGTAAGATTTAAAAATATAATGAATAAATATATTTAACAAATTTTATATTTTTTTTTTTTAAATAATTAGATAATAAACTAAAGTACCGAAAAAAAACTGGACTGATTATGAATAGAATGTTTTAGTATGGCTTATCATACAATTTTGTTAAATTTACGCTGCAGACTATAAATAAATAGTAAAACTAAATTTTCATACAAATTTTAATATAGTAGTATTTCATTTTATTACCTATATTTAGCCTGATAAAATATGGGATGATATAGCAATGCTCTTGCCTTGCAGAACAGGAGCAAATTGTAAATTCAAATGGATGTCATTATCAAAAGTAAATTTGCTGAATTAGCTACCTTGGTCAGGAGAAGAGGATTAAATCTTATTAAGAATAATCACGTAATCTACTTATAAATTAAACACAATGAATAAAAATTTTATTGTTATTAAAGAGAATGTTAAAAATAAAAAAAACCATTAAAATGGAGTGAAATATCAAAATAATTAATTACAGAACATGGAAGAGGAATTTTTAGAGTTGGAAAATAATGTAGAGAGCGATGGAATAATCATCTTGATCCTAACATTAATAGGTATTTTAAAATGTCTATACTTTGCATACCTAAATTTAACTGATACAATATTTTAAAAGAGGTCCATGGACTCCAGAAGAAGATATATAAATGCTGAATTATATAATGCAAAAGGGTAAAAAATGGTCTGATATTTCCAAATTTTTAACGAGTAATCGAACAGAAAACGCTATAAAAAACAGATTTAATAGTATAATAAAAAGGAAAAAGCAAATTCTCATATCCCTTATGGCTAAAATCTAACAGAAGAAGAGGAATTATAGCTTATTAACAACTACAAATCTAACATATTTAACAACCTAACATAAGAATAAAAAGCATCACCAACACTATATAAAAGTAATGATAGTCTATCTAAGAAAGGGTGTGATTCAATTAATTAAAGCTATCATAATTATTCTGAAAACTCGAAGAGCTTGACAGCATCTCCATTAAAAGTTTATCGAAATAGACTACTAAATAATTCATCAAGTTCTCAGAATATTGATTCTGGGGATATAAAAAATATAGATCATGTAAAGGTGGAGTAATAATTTATGTCTTAATCATAACTTTCCAATTTTGAATGTAAATAATTTCTTATATTAGTAATTATATCATTATATATATATTATATTAAATTTATAGAAGCTTGCAAAATTGATTACAGCGAGTAAGTAGAAAATGAAGAGTAAATGATGCTAGAATAGAAAAAAATAATAATTAATTAGTCTCTTCTTCTAACTTAGTTGCAAATAAAGATATGGGTATTAATAATTTATTATAATATGTATATTGTTACTTAATAACCATTACACAATCTTATAATCTTATATAAAATCAGATATAGATTCAAAAATGTCTCCTACTTCCATAAAATCTTCTCCGAAATTTTCCGAAAAAGGATTTCAGAACTTTTCCTAAGCTTCTAGTTGTGTACTTTAAAAATACCCTTAAGAAGAAGAGGAAGCTTGCCAATTTCAGAAGAATAATAGTCTAGAATAATCTCAGCTTTTCTAATAATATAAAGATACTAACCTAAATAGTTTATTTTTAATGCATATGTATCAAAATTAGAAATAGTTTCAATGGGATAAAATGAAAATTGGAACTCCTCCCTATAGCAATTCCAACTAAAGTGATGATCCAATTATCGAAGAAGAATTAAAAAATAATCGATCTCCTAGGTCTCCTAAAAAAGTCACATTTATGGATGCTTCTTTTTCAAACCAAAACAATACTACTAAAAAGCCATAATATGAATGCTAGTTTTAAAAAGAATAATAAATAACTGTTACAATATAAGATTATTAATCAATTACTTCATAAGAAGAATTTAATTAAATGCAACTATGTCTTATAAATCCTAAAACTCAGAAATTACATTTATGCCCTGATAATTTTTTAGTAAACATTTAATCTACATTACTTTTGATTTTAATATATCAATAATTTTTTATTATTTCAATTAAGGCTGATATAGTACAATAGCATTTAATAGAATAGTTAGAATATATTAAAGGAAATATTAACAACCAAGGATTTCCCCAGAAATAGTTGCTTGGAGATTAAAATAATAGTTTTAATAAAGGTTTATAGTCACCCAAATAATAATTAAATAGTTTTTTAAATGGCCACAATACTACAGGAGTAGGAAGTTATAACTTTTTGTAATATTTTTTTATTTTAAATTAATCAATACTATTAGAATAAAATAATTTATTTTAATTTTTTAAAGAAGCTCTTTAGAAAATATGTCTCCCAACAATAATATTAGTTATGTTAAAGCCCCCTCATACAACAGTATATTTAATGGACTACCTTCACCTATTAATGTAGTTGGGACACCGTAAAATAGAGGAAATATTTTTTAAATTTAATAGTAATAATCCCATTTTTCATCAACTCCTCAAAATAAATCATCCTAAATACAATAATCCTCTTCTTCTAATAATTAAATATAATTATAATAATCTTATAATTCATATTCTAATTTACCATCTCTATAGTAATAGCAACCCTAATCTTAAAACCAATAATAGTAATAATAATAGCAACAATAATAGAATAATTCAATAAATAATAGTGTATTAGTATACTAACAAAACTCTCCTGTGTTTTATGATTAATATAGTCCTTCTTATAGCCCAATACACTATTCAAACATAGTTAGCAACTATAGCCCCTTCCATATGAGGAGTTAATAATCATCCTAAAACCACATGCTACTAGAAAATGGATAGAATATATCATCACAAAATGATTAATCATTGCTTACTCCTACCTAAGCATAGTTTGTTGATCAAAATATGCCATTTACTATATATTAGTAGCAAAAATAAATGTACTTTAATTAGCAATAACTATCAAATAGTGATATTAGTCCTATAAAGATGGATAGGAGTGGAAATATAAATTCCAATTTTGAATTAACTCCCACAGGAAATTAAATAACAGAGTATATGAAAGAAATTAAATTTGGTAGGATGGAACATAATCCATAGCATTAATAATAACATTATATGTAAAATTTCCCATCTATTTTAGATATATCAAGAATATAAAAGTAACAATCATAAAGTGAAAATAATACTCCAAAATTTGAAAATTCTGATACTTAAAGTACCAAGTTTTCATCATAATTATCAACATCACCTAAATAAAGTACACCTGAGCTTAGTAAATTTTCTAAATTAAGCTGATAAAAAAAAATAAATATAATTTCTTTTCTTTAAGTGTTAATAACTTTATAAATTTTATTTTTCTTTATATAAAATCATTTTAGTTTTTTATAATTATATAAATTATAATAAAATTTGCTATTTACTATTGATTCTCTCAGTACATTTTTTAAGATATTATATATTATTAATATTAATTAGATTATAAGTTTAGTATATAAAATTTGATTAAGTTATCAAGAATTTAAATATATTATATAATTTATATTATAAATAAAAAAACATAAACAATATAGAATAAAAGCAAAACTAACTTAAATAGAAACAAGTTAATAATAGAAAAAAATGATATTAGGATTGTTTGGAATGAGTGCAGCCATATTTATTTTCATATACTGTACATTATGGCTTTTAACTCCTCTTTTAGATAGAGAATCATTCATATAAAAATATTTCTTGAATATAAATGTATTAATATATGGACCTCATGTTCTTTTAATTTTGGCATTGGGTGCTGTTGGAGGATTTTTATATAAAAAACTTAGAAGAAATAGAAAACTAATTGAAAAAAAAATATTATATTTAGTTTTTAAATTGATGATACCCTTATATATATATCATATTAATATTAATATTATTTCTATTTATTGTAAAAACTATAACTTTAATAATTAATAAACTATGATTTATATTTTTTCTGGTTAGCAATGTGAGGTTAAAAAACCAATAAAAATTAATATAAGAATATTTATTTTTTTGTTATTTCTTCTAAATCTTGTTAGTTTTTTATTCTTTTTGAATAATCTAATTGTATTCAATATAAATAATAAAGTAAATATTATATTCTTAAATTATAAATTTTTTTCTTTTATCAACATTCCTATAATATATGATATTTTATTATTAATAATATATGTATTCCATAAGGGAATATTTTAATTCAAATTTCTAAATTCTCTAAATCTTTTTAATTTCTTCTTAATTTATTTACATTTGTTTTACTTATTATTATTCTTAATTTTTAACTATTTCTTAATTGCAACCAGTACATTATTATTAGTCTAGCGTAACATTTGGAGTCTAGTTGTTCTAAATGGATTTTTCAAGTTCCATGCTATTTTCATCATAAGGACACTCCCATATATAAACATTTTTAGCTCTATCAAAATATGATTTATATTTTACAGTTTCTCCATCAAATAAATCATAATGTGCTGAAAAGTTAGAACATCCATCACACTCAAATAAAATTATTCCCCTATATTGTTTTTCTCTAGATAATTCCTTTTGTAATTTCTATTTTTAATCCTATTAAGCTTAATTATCAACTTAATTTGATTCCATTTATTTTTATTTTTCCATCTATTACTCTAAAATGATAAGTTCTTTTTTTAACTTAACAAGATCAGAAGGCATCTGAGTAGGCTTTCCATACATTTTTAATAAGAACTGTTTAAGCTTCCTCAAATTAGTTATATACTCATTTCCTTATCCATCTTTTACATCTGATATGTCTTATAGTTTGTGTCCCTAGATATTATTTAAAGCACTAGTTATTCTTGCACATGATGTATTACCCACTGGTTTAGACAATTTTAAAACATCTCTTGGATTTTATTCCAAAAGAATGCTTTAGTTCCACATTTGATCAAATGGAGGAAGCTACTTATTCTGAGTTTAACTTTCTTGCATGTCTAAATATTATTATAAATTATTATAATTTATTATATATATAGTGGTTTTTCTTATTTTAATATTTTAGATATTACTTCAACTAAATAAGAAGTAATAAAGAATTCACTAATAATCAAACATTCTGATTATAAGAATCTGAATTCGTATTTATTTTCTTAGGAATATTTCTAAAATAGATATTCAATATATATAAAATGATATACTTGTTGATTAAAATAAAAAAAAATATATAAATGAAAAATTTTTATAGCTTAATTTAATAAAAATATTTATAATTATTTTTAATATAATATTTTAAACATAAATATGTTTCAAACAAATAACAAATATTTTTTATTTTATTACGTCATTTTAATACAAAAAATATGATTAATCATTCAAATATAAATCCCTTTTATCCTATTCTATATCCACAATTTGGGCAATAGTGTATCGAATCCTTAGTACATTCACAAAGACACACAAGAGGATTTATAAAAAATCCTAGTAACCAAGCTCCTTTTCCAACTTTTTTATAAATTTTTTATATTATTTATATTATAATTATGTTAACTTTATTTATATTACTTTCGTAATTAACCATCGAATATACTATTTGTTCACATCTTTAACAATATAATTATTAAGAAACTCTACTCATGGCCTTGGTATAAACTTTATAGAAATTATATAATTTTAAATTTACATTTTATTTTTTGTAATATTAATACTTATAGGAAGCTATTGATTAAAGTTTTATGGTATTTATTGTTAGCCTTGTTGCATACCATACATTTGATTTTGTTAATTATGTTGTTGTTATTATGGTATTTATTGTTAAACAAACTATTACTATTAGTAGAGTTATCCTTATTATACTTATTATTAAAACTAATTTTATGAATGAGGATGTTGCTAATTTTATTAATTACTTTTTAATTCTCTCATTTCAGTACTCTTGGCATTTATACCTTCATATTCCTTCATAGTATATGAAATATATTTTAATGGTATTTTATAATATAGGATGTATGAAAAATAAATAGAAATAATAATAAAAAATAAATTTACATTTTTATTTTAATTCTCTTCGTTGATTTACTAATATTACATAATGAAATTAAATAATAATAATGATACTAGTATTTTATTTGCTGTTTCCTAAAATAATATTTTATTTTTATTTTATGTAGAATTCAAGAAATATTGTAATATTATTTCCACAGTATATTAAATAAAAATTTGTTTAATTAACTATCTAGATTATGGTGGATGACTTTAAAAATTCTTAAATTACAAAAAAAATTAAACATATTAAACATAGGTTTATGATAAATGTATTTAATTTTTATTTAGGTTTTATTATCATCGATAATATGAAAAAAAGAGTATTTCTACATCTTAAAAATTGTAAGTAATATATAAAATATAACAACCTCTTAAGTTTTTACTCTCTATAAAAGATAAGTTTTTACTCTCTATAAAAGATATTTTTTTATATAATTTTTCTTTACAACATTATTTTATTATAAATTTACTAATTATTATATATTATAGAATTTTATTTCAATTATCACAAAGCCCAAACTCTTTTGTTCCCAAAACAAATCCACATTTTTAGCATTTATGTTCAACATCCTTACAGTCACTTAAACAACAAGGTAAACACCCAAAGAATACACCAATTCCTGAACAAAAAATAACCCAAAAGAAAGAACACAGCTTAAACCAGCTGTAACCTTTCCAACTAAATATTGATTTTTAAAATATTTAAATTAATTTTAAATCTATATATTAATTACTTTTATAATCTGTAATTGTCCAATTAACTTCTTGGCACGTAGTACAAAGCATTTTTTCTGTCATTCTTGAAGTTGGAATTGTATATAAATGTCTTTTATTATCTATTTATATGATATTATTGTATATATTATAATATATTAATATTAAGAGATTATACCAGAAACTACTTATTATTAAGGTTAGACATTCATCATTGGCTAACCTACCTATGGCATTTATTATTGAAATCCTTAATTCATGTATAGTTAGTTTTACTAATAGCCTTGTTGCTGGTTCGTATTATGAATAGGAATTCCTTATTCTATATTTTATTGCATCTTATTTTATTTTGTAATTATGAAATTTATTTAATTTTATAATATAATACACCAGAATTATATTATATTAATATTGTGATAAAATAAAATCTATATTTTAAAAAGAAATTGAGATAGATTTAAATAAAATAAAAATAAATAAATATAGAAATTTAAATTTTTTAAAATAAATAAACCATCAGTGTTTATTGTTATGAATAAAATAATACTTGATTTATGATAAAATAATATTATACTAACTTATATAAATATAAAGTAATAATTTTTAATACAAAGATAAAATACATTATAAAAAAGAAAGATAAAATTATTTTGTAAAAGTCTGAACCATACAATTAACATGAATGGCTTATTACAACAATAAATGAAAACTATTAAATAAAATATAATTAAATAATATTAGACTATTAAATAAGATGATATTTAAATTATTTTATGATTAAGAAGTAATCATTTTATAGTTAAATTAGTTTATTTAAAAATGACATATCATTCCTATTATCAAAATTTTCAAGCTCTTTTGTGGTATTTAGATAAATCTTTAACTTATTCCCAAGTAAAATCGGGATCTTCTCTTCCGAAGTGTCCATTGTGGGCGGTTTTTTTGTAGATAGGTCTTCTTAATTATAATTATTTAATTAACATACCAGGTCTTAAATCGAAGGCTTCTAAAACGATTTAAGATAATTCGTATTCGGTATATCCTTTAGCAATAGTTCCATAAGTATCGACATGAATGGAAATAGGTTTAGCAACTCCAATTCCTAAAATAAAAATTAAATAATTATTACCATCAAATATATGTTTATATTTTAATGACAGAAAAATAAATTATAATTAAAAAATTACCATAAGCAAGTTGAACTAAACATCTTTTAGCAAATTTGTTAGCAACTATAGATTTAGCGATCCATCTGGCAGCATAAGCGGCAGATCTATCTACTTTAGAAGCATCTTTTCCAGAGAAGGCTCCTCCTCC
The DNA here is from genome assembly GCA_037039885.1 of Miamiensis avidus. Classification (NCBI taxonomy): domain Eukaryota; phylum Ciliophora; class Oligohymenophorea; order Philasterida; family Glauconematidae; genus Miamiensis; species Miamiensis avidus. Next base: position 1,089,683 of record JAWVGU010000007.1, on the reverse strand, counting down.
GTGTCCTCCCCATCCTCCATAGGTATCGACGATGATTTTTCTACCAGTTAATCCGGCATCTCCGTGGGGTCCTCCAGTAATGAATTTTCCTGAGGGATTTAAGTGGTAGATGGTGTTTTCATCGAGATATTTAGCAGGAACAATAGGTTCAATAACATATTTTCTTAAATCAGCACCGATTTATTCGTTAGTAACATCAGGAGAGTGTTGACAAGAGATCAAGATAGTGTGAACTCTGATGGGGGTTAAAACGTTTTCGTGGCTTAAGTATTCAACGGTAACCTATATTAAAAATAAAGTTTTATTTTAGTTTCTATTTTAGCTAAAAAAAGCTAACTAGTAATTGCAAAATATATTATTGTGTTTTTATATACTTAAACTTTAGCATCAGGTCTGACCCAAGCAAGAGTTTTGTTGTCATAAATTTCGGTAATTTTTTAAACTAATTAACAAGCTAAGAGGTGGGATAAGGGCATGCATTAAGGAGTTTCATCGGTGGCATATCCAATCATTAATCCTTAATCTCCAGCTCCAATTTCTTCATCAACTTTTTCGAAGTGAACTGCTTGGGCAATTTCAGGGCTTTAAGTGTCAATGGCAATCATAACTTAAGCATTTTTGTAATCAAATCCTTTAGCAATATCATCATAACCAACCTATCAAAGAAAAATGTTTACTTATTTAATATATTTATACTATTTTCACTCATTCTCAAAAATTTATATTTTAAATTAAAATTAGCTTTTTTTATCTAAAAGCCCATAAATTTTGAATTTATTGATGCATTTAAGTTTAAATTTATAAAAATCTTATAATTACTTCTTTAATAGCTTATCTAACAACTTATTCGTAACTTATTTTGGCTTTTGTTGAGATTTCTCCGAATACCATGCAGAGAGTGTTTTTAACGCAGGTTTCACAGGCTACATAAGAGTTAGGGTCCTAGATAAAATTATCAAATTTTATTAAAGGAAATGAAGATATTAAACTAATAATATAATTAAAGTAAAGGTTTTGTTCCATAAGTTAATTGTTTCGATTAAAAATCAGAAAAAATATTTAATTTTTTCTTATTTTAGACAGAAACGGTAACTCTGGTTAAATAAATGTAGTTTTATATTAAAAAGGGCTAAAATATAGGAAAATAGCTTACCTATTCTAAACAAGCATCCAAAACAGAGTCGGAAATGTAATCGCAAAGTTTATCAGGGTGACCAGCAGTAACAGATTCTGAGGTAAATAAGAAGTGTTCTTTAGGGAGGTTAGGAATCATTTTTTATTTTTTTATACTTTTTTTTTTTTCTATATTTCTTATTTTTAATTGTTTAATATTTTATATTAAAATTAAGGAATACTGTAGTTGGATAAATAAATAATTTTGTAGCTTTAACCCATTGAACTCAAAGCAAGGCCAATTCCCTTTATTTCAGAATTAGTAATAATTTATATGAATGTATTGTGAGCTCTTCATTCCATCACTTTGATTTTCATTATACTAAAACTTTGATTATATTCATAATATAACTTGATGATAATCACTTAATTTTGATTTTTTAAAAGTTTTTAGTAAGAATATATGCAAATTATGAAACTAAAAGCCATGAAGAGTAGGATTCTATTGAATCAATATTTGATTAAATTTTTTGATTGAGTCAATTAAATTAGTTAAGCTATAGTAAATTAAAATGGTTTCTTGAATAACCTTCAAAACTACACAATTTTTTAGTTTAAAGTCTTTCAACAGTCGTATATATAATGTGATATAACTTAATAAGAAAAAGCATAATAATTTCTTATCATAATGGGCATATTTTTATATAAATGTTGATAAAAATTCAGTAGTTTTTTTGTATTTTACTATGATATTTAACTAATACTATCATTACACGTGTTAATTTTTTATTTTCATTTATTAAAAATATATATAAAATTTACTAAAAAATTGTAATAATTCTAAAGTTGTCAAGAAACAAAAGTGTTTGAAGTAGAATTGTTAATATATATTAAATAAATGAGTTAATACAGTGAGGAATTTCTTTTTATATTAAAATATATAATATTAAAATTATATAATATAATTAATTAGTAATTTTTAACTAAAATCATATTTATATATTTCTTTAAGAATTAATTGAATTTAGAATTTCTTATTTTTACTTAGGAAACAAAAATGAGCTTTATACTATTTAATAAAGCACGTAATATTAAGCCACAGTTTGAAAATTAATATATCATAATTTAACTAGTTTATAAATGAAACAAAAATCATTTAATTATCTATATATAGTAAATTAAATTTTTATCCTTAATTGATAAATTCCCTTATAAAATTAACTATCACATTTTTTTCTTAATTATATTAAAGAAAAATTAAAATATGTATTAAATAAAATTTATTAAATTCAATGTTTAAATAAATTGTTTTTGAATGCTTTAATTGAAAATTTATATATTTCATAATATTTTGATTTTCAAAATAAAATAAATATTGAATATTGTAATTTTGTTATCAAATTACTAAATAATTTAACTTTTTTATTAATTGAATAAAAAATAAAAAACTTAAACTATATATAATAATCACTATATATTTGCACTATATAAATTATTCAAAATAATTAATCGTCAATACATATATCACTAATTCACCCTTTTTATTATTAATTTAAAATAAATTATATTTTAACAACATAACATAACATGTACCATATCAATGAAAATATACCATACTTTATTATTATATAATATTAATGAAACTATAATTATATTTTATTATATTTTTAATGCTATAAATTGACTAGAAGTATTAACAACCAGGAAATACATTTAATAGATATAATCATAATATTAAATATAATATATCAATTAGTAGACTTTTATTCTATATTATCATCTGACAATTTCATAACTCCTTTTTGAGAACCTGTAGAAGGTTAGCTATTTTCATTATTAGGACTATTTTCATGTAATCTTTCTTGATCAATTTATATATTTAAAACTTTTCTAGAGCTTTCATGATCGTTGTCTTAAATACTCTATTAGAACTATATATCATTTTCTAATTACTTAGAATTGGATTTTGTAATTTTTTATGGTTTTTCCATAGATTCACTTTAATCCTCGGTATGCATTTCCACATCATAATATTCTTGATTTGTCTTTTTAGATTTTTATGAATCAGCCCTTTTAATTGTCCTCCTTTTCGGTCTTCTTCCAGATTTTCGTGGAGTTGATTCTATACCCTCTTCACTAATAATATTTTGATATAATTAATACCGATAAATATTTAATAAAAATTTTTACAAATCTTCTTGGCTTTCCAATAATTTCTTTTTCACAATATTATTTTATTCATGCTTACTGTCTATATCTAATTAAGAACTTAAATCTGGTTCATCTTCATCTCTTGAATGATTATTCATTTACATAGACTAACTATGAATTCCTTCATCTTCTTTGTAATAGAAATAGTAAAACTATTAATTCCTATTATAAATAAAATACTAAATTAAACAAAATTACCAACAAGTTCTAAAGTTCTTCTTCTTCGTCTACCTCTTCTATAAGATATACTTGAAATATCTAGTTATTCTTCCATCCCATCTCTTATTTTAAATTATAATATTGAATTTAAATTAATAATATAAAATTTACGTGATTAAAACTTTTTATAAAAAATTAGAATCGAAAAGTTCAAACATTGATCGGATTATATTCCAAAATCCATCGTATCTAGGTATATTGCTATTGTTATTATTCTGCTAGCCCTTGTCGCTATTATAAAATTTTATTTATAGAATATATAGGATTCAAATACTTATAGTTTTTATAAATTAATTTACGATTGCCTGATTTTGAGTTTATCTATTAGCTTTTCCAAAATTGAAGCATTAACAAATATCTTAATTTATTAATTATATAAATATATATTATAATTATATCCTATATAGAAAAAATTGATTACATTTATAATAGCATAGCATAAAGTTATAGTTAGCATTATATTTCCTGCATCTCCTTCTGTAAATTAAGTTGTACTCTATAAAGCTAATGCATAGGCCATAGCTCCTCTAAATCCACTAAACCACATTGTAAATCTAGTCACATTATTAATAGGATTTCTTAATCTGTATTTGTTCAAAAAATAGGAACATACTAAAATATTAGCATATCGAGCCAAATTTATTATAATAAAGACAAAAAGAAAGAAGAAGAATCCCATTTTTCTATGTTATAAAGTTTTAATGATAAATTAATTTATACCAAATATATTTAACTTTACCTCCAAGGTAAATCAAAAGCAACTATACCAATTCCAATAAATAAAAATGATAGATTTTCAAAATTATAGGCTAAAGTATGATATAACCGTTTGTTGATCTTTTTTCCAACTGAAGTAACATTCGGCAGTGCATATCTTGCCATTGTGATACCGCAAAACATGATACATAAAATTCCTGACATTTTAAGCATCTATAAATCATATACTCATCATTTTTTTATTTTCTTTAATTAAAATGATTATTTAAAAATATTTTACCGAAGCAATTAAATAAGAAACCCAAGGAATACATACCAAAATTGTTATTTCTGTATTTAAAGTTGATCTTCCATCTTTCAAGGTCTAAGCAATTAAGAAAATATTTTATTTCAATTATTAATAATATTTCAAAATATTTGTACATATGCACTAATTATTCCAATAATAATTCCAATTGCCATTGATCCAATAAAAATCATTCCAAATTATTTACTTGCTTAAAGAAATAACGCTCCATACGAAGAAGAATGTGTATCCCCTCTCAACTCGTATGTAGTACTTATAATATTAATATTAATTTGGTTATTTTTATAATAATATATTTAAAATCTTATAATAAAATACTCATAAAGTATCATTGATACAGCATCATTTAGAGTAGATTCTCCAAAAATTAATGTATATATGGTGTTATCCTATTAATAGTTCATTTATTTACTTATAGTTATAAATATATTATTTTATTAAACATACGGCATTTATATCTTTAAATATAGAAAGCACAGCAACAGGATCTGTGGCAGAAATTAAAGAACCAAAAGCAAAGCAAGTATTTAAATTAAAGCTCTATTTTTTTTATCAAAGTATAAAAATAATATGTTTATATTATTTTTATATAATAACTTACATCAGAGAAACCAAGGAGGGATATCCAATAAGTTAAAAAAGAAGTAATTACTGTTGCAATTATTGTTCCAAATATTGCTAAAGTTAATATACTACCAAAGTTTTTAAAGAAATGTTTCTAAAAATTATATATATAAGTTATTGATTTATCTCTCAAATGAATAAACGAATTTTTTACTCTTTCCATATTAATTGCACTTTCATATAATATGGGAGGTAACAAAACTATCAAAAACATATTTGAAAAACTTGATTTTATTTCTTATATAATATGATTGTCATCAACAATTGTCGAATATAAACTTAATAAACTCCCAGCTAATATTCCTAAGAAATTATAAATAAAATATTATATACTTAAATTACTGTGATTGAGTAGAAAATGCAATAAAAACATAGAATAATTAATATTTATCATATTAATTATTATATACCTATTAAAGTTGTAATAGAAGTTGGTTAAATAAAGCTAAATATTTTAAATCTCCGTTTTAGCTTAGTTAATAATGAAATGGCTAACTCATTTAGTACTAATAAAAAAGCATCATCATTACTGCCTAACTTATATTTTTTTATTCCTAAAAATTTGGTAAAATTATTGATTACAATTAAAATTTCATAGTTTTCTGATTAATTTATTTTCCAATAAGGATTATTTTTAGATAATGAAATTATATTCTATTTATATTTTTAAATTTTTTAATAATCCTATTGAACAATATCGTGTACAAAAATTAAGATTTAATATATATTAATAATTGACATTTTTACATTATTTTCTGTGGTGGTCTCTCCTTTACCAGGATGAACATTTTAATCGTTATTTTTTTAAATTTATGTGATCTCTTCTTATCCCATAAGCGATATGGTTAATGGTATATATTTTATTTCTTTATTATAATTTGGTAAATTATTAATTATTGGAATAATTTGTTAAATATGTGATTATTATTATTAACAATAGACATATTTAAAACAATAATTAATATTTTATAATTGTTGATGTTGAAAATATAATTTATTAAATATACTACATAATATATATATATTCATGTAATTTAAATTAATTTAAGATTAAACATCATTCTAATTTCTATTTAGAAAAATCAAAGTAGTAAATTTTATATATATAAAATTAACCAATAAAATATTATATTAAATAATTAAAAATATGGTTTTCAATAAATTTATTCTATTTAAATATTTATAATTCAAATTTAATATTCTATTCTTTTTATTAACCCTGCTTATTATATATTTTAATTTGCTTATTATTGAATTAAATTATATCCACAAATAAAATTTATTAAAAGTAGCTTAAACTTATGAAAGTTAATAGAATATTTAAAAATTATTTTTCAACTTATATTAAATCTCCTATGCTCACAAGAGAATTTATTGGAGATAGATTATATCATCCTTCATAAGGATATTTTTGTAATCCAGATGTATAAGTAGGAGAGCTTAAAAAGCCAATAGACTTTAAAAACTTACTGGGATATGAAGATTATTAAAAAGCATTAGTTGAAAATTATCCATAAAATGCTTGGTATATAATTTTATTCCAATATTATTTAGAAAATAAGGTTTTTAAAAAAAAGTATTTCTAATTTCCTATAGGTTAACTCCATGTGAAATTTTTAAGCCTTATTATGGGATGGCTATTGCCAACTACATTCATTAACTTTTCGCTTATTTAAAAGAAACAAATAAAATCAAATAAAAGCAAATCAAAATTATAGAAGCAGGAGCAGGAACTGGAACTGCTGCATAGAGCATACTTTTTTTTTTAAAAAACTATGAATCATAATATTATTAGAATATATAATATAACATATGTGAGGTTTCTCCTTAAATGTGTAAGGTAGCTCACTAAAAACTATCTGTAGACCATAAAAAATTAATTAATAATGGATAAATAAGAATTATAAACGAGGATATATAAAAATATGATAACTTTAATAAAGATGATCTCCACTTTGTTATATTTCTTGAGGTTAATAATTATTTTCAACATGCATGAAAATAGCTAATAAACACATTTTAATAATTTAATTAGGTCTTAGATAATATGCCTCACGATAGAGTTTATTATTGTGATAAAAAAAAGATTTCATTTTCTAGTCAATGGTGGAATTTACAGATTAGAATGGAAACGAAAATTTGAAAGAAATATAGCGTCCTATTACTGATTCTACCATTAAGAAAGTATTAGAAATTTACAAATAAATGCCTGAAATAGATGAAATCTAAGATAAATAATTAGGGGGAGGATTAATTTAAAAAATATTATAATTATATTATAAATAAAATTAAAAAAATTTATTTTTACCAACATATTGTTATAAAATGATTGAGAATATTAATAAAATAGTTCCCAATCACCATGTAATTATGGCAGATTTTGATATGTTAAGAAATTCTGAAAGTGCCCTTTAGGGAATATATGCTCCAATAGTTTCTAAAAAGGGTGTGTATAATGATAATTATTATAATACATAAATAATTGTAATAAAATGCACAATATAATAATTTAGGAAAAAAAAGTCATGAAAAAGAAGATTATGATGGCTATTTGGTTTAGAGAGGCTAAGCAGATATTTTTTTCCCTACAGATTTTAGACTTTTATAGAGAATGTATAAAGATGTTACAGGGAAAAAATCAAAAATTTTTAAAACTTCTGAATTTATGAAGGAATTTTCAAAAGATAAATGGACTCTTACAAAAAGTGGGTATAATCCATTAAAAGAAGATTTTACTAACACAAGTTTTCTAGTTACAGATTTTAATTGAAATATAGTTTTAGATTTAATTTATTATTAATAATCATTATATAAAAAATATTTTTTAATTAAATTCAATAACTGCCATCTTTCATTTAATTTGATTAAATAATCATATAGAAAAATAACAAAGTTTAATAAACTTCACTACTATTGATTTTATTCTTATACATTTTCATATTATTGAGTTTGAATATTTCTGAGTTTTTCGAATTCAGTGATAGGATCTTAATCTAAGCTATTTTTATGAGAATGGTGTTGGTTTCTAAAATTTTAAAAATTAATAAAAATCAAAACATCCAAAAAATGCATTATATATATTTGTATTACTAGTAATACTATGGTTTTTTAGTAATTCTGAATTATAATTATTTGGAAATCATATCTTTGTCAATATTTTTTATATATTTTATCTGTATTATTTATTTTAACAAAGAAATAGATCTCCATCTACATTTTTTTTTTAGGCAAATTTAAACACTGTATTTTTTCTAAATTTATGTTATACTATTAGCTTTTCGAGTGGTGATTATTTTTAGAAAAAGTACTTGAATTCTTTGTTGATTCAGGATTCTAGAATATAATTTATTTTATATAAATATTAAAACCAAAATAAGTATAATATATAAATATTATTACTCCGTCATATGAAGTCTTACTCATTGTTGACATAGTATTTAGTTTTTTAAGTGGTATTAAATTATAATCTTCAATGGAATTTTATTTCATCATGTAAGATTCTCCATTTGAATATACTTTTCCTGATGCTTTTGCTTCTCTTTAATTTAGTAATAGATTAGAAAATCCTGTTTTCTTAAATTAGTCCTAAAAACCATTTTCAACTTATAATTATACATTTGGAACACTTGGTTTATTATTTATCTATCGTTCAGAGTCTTGAGGAGATAATATTTGATCGCTTAAACCATCATAATCATTTGCTTAAATCTCAGATGATTTAGCTTTTTTAAAAAAGTGAACTTTTTAAATTTTATATCTTTTGCTGGGGCTGTCTAAATATAACTTTAATCATCTCTCACATAATCTAGATCTCTATTCGTAATTTGCTCCTAACCACTGACACTTTATTCTGAATTATTATTATCTTTTGTTGCACTTTTATATAAAATAAAATATTAAATAATAGAGAGGGTGGCAATATAAATTTTTACCCGAACAAATTTATTATCTTCTAACCAAGAGATTCTTAAGTATTTTATTTATTCAGACTAAGAGCTTTACTCTTTAATTTACCATTAAATTTTAATTTAGAAGATAAATTATGTAAAAATCCTTTTAAAGATCTCTTTATCTCATTTCTTCTTTGTATTTCTTCTTCACTTAAATGATATACTTTAACCTAATATTATTAATTATATTTTAATTTAGAATAAGTATATATGTTACTATGTATTACCTCTCTATGCTAAACAGGTCTTGCCTTCATGGCTAACGGTCCATAAACATTCATAGAGTCATTTTTTTCAACAAAATCCAAAAAATACTCTATAGATAATTATTTATATAAAAAATAAAATAATACTTACAACTTTATAAATAAATCATACCCTTTGTTCTTCTAAAACTTCCCTGATTTTCTAACACTTTTTAGTACCCCTAATTAAATTATTTAAGTTCTTATAATTAGAGATCTGGGACAACATGAGATTTATTCATATGATTTATCAAACTATGCAAATTTAATTTGTTTACTTAGTTATTTTAGGTACTTATAATGTTATAGTTATAAAATTAATTATGTTTACTTATATTATTAGATTGCTTTAGATTTTTTAATTTCAAATATTTCATTCTAGTTTTTTTTATGATCTTTACCAGTATCTTTAATGTCATAGGTTTGTAAGTTATTTATTTACCTTCCTGATATGTCTATACTTTTCACATTAGCTATATTACTATGTCTTTTATTCCCTTATTTTATTTACGTCTCTCTCATATCAGATCTATTCATATGAGGATTATTGTATGATCTTGAAGCAACAATTGAGTGTGGACCAAAAAAGAAACTAGGAGCTTCGTAAGACAATCTTTTATAAAAATTATTGGTTTGATTATTTAATTAATAAAATCTAAAGTTAATTACCCAAACTTCATGCCAGGTTCACATTTAACTCCTAAACTCTTACTAATTGCTCGATTTACAGTTTGGCTTCCTCCTAATAGATAGTTTGCAGAATCTATAGATTGCATGTTTTTTCTGTTTGCCGACTTTTTAAATAGAGGAGTTTAAACTAAGGTTTCTTATTCTATATTCTTTTCTATCATTTCAGTTGGAAAATATATTATTATATTTTTTTTTTTTTTCACTTATTTCTTTTTTCTTCTTTTTTATTATAATTATATTAAATATGGAAGATTATTGTGAAGAAATAATATTAATTATACTTAATGAACAAATTGGTTATTTTTTTCTAATTCAATAATTATAAATAGTAGTTAATAGTTTATATAATATATTTTTATATCTTAAATTATTATTCTATATTATAAATTGTTAATATATTAATATTTATATTTATGAATTATTAATTGTTTCTTCAGATGTTTATAAATAAACTATTATAAAAATTATCCTAAATTAACATATATATCGCTTTTTATAACTTTTATATCACTCTTTCAAATTAAAATTTAATAACAATTTGTAATGTGTCCAGAATATTAAATTATCATAAATTTTTATAAAATAAATTTAAAATAATATTATTTTAACTTAAACTTTTTATCAACAATTATTCATATTATATATATCTAATTTATCAAAATACTTATAACTATTAAATATTTTATAATAAATCATTATTTTTAATTTTCTTAATTAGATTAGTCAAGATCTTACTAAATATTCTATAAATTTTCTATTTATTTTGGAATTTTTTAAAAATAGCCAAAAATTGTATTTTTACTATTAAATTACTTATTATTTGAATTTTGATTTATTTAAGTAGTTGGAATGATAACTTTAGAATCTATTTCATTATTTATTTTATTTTCATTATTGTTTTATTCATTACTTTATATTTCTCTGATAGGACTATTAGAATTTAAATTTCTATCTATTTCTGTTTTCTGATTTTAGTTTATTATGTCCTAACCACTCTGTATAATAGGTACATCTACTTTATCTTCAAAATCAGATGTCTTTGATTTTTATGATGTCTATTTATTCTCTATATGATTGATAGTATTTTTATATTTAAAAGATTAGAGTGACTTATCAGATATTTTGCTTTCCTACTCTACTAAATTATGGTCATTACTATGTTAATTTGTATGATTTTAGTCAGTAACATAGCTATTTTATTCTTCAGTTTAATTATTTGGCATTAAATCATCTTCTGTAAGATCACTGATTTCTTCATTTATTTCCGAATTAAGCAAATCTTTATCGTCATCATCTTCATCGTTTTCTTCATCTTCCTCATCATTATTATATTTATTTTTATTCTTAGAGCTAAATTCATAGTTTTCATTTTATTCTGATGATATTTGGGAATCTTCATTATTTAGTTTATATTTTTTATATATATTTATCTTGCTATAGTTATTATGTTTCTTTGTATTTTCTTCTGTTTAAGATTTTTACATTTAATCATCATCAATATCGTCATCCTCATCATCAACTTCACTATTCATATCAGACTCTAAATCATCCATATCTATATCTTTTAATCCATTTTTATCTAAATCTTCATCTTCATCTTCCTCTATAGAACTACTACTTTCTTATGCTAAACTATTTTAATTATATGTAGTAGATTCCTTTCGATACCTATCTTCTTCTATTTCTCCATTTTCTTCTTCTTCTATAAACACATCTTCCTATATAAATAATGACTGATATGCTGCTTTTCTTTAAGCTCTTTTTTCAGCGCTATCTTTTTTATCACATTTTTAACATACATATTCCAAATTATCAGCTTAATCTTATGTGCCTGTAAATCCTACACAGTCAAAATGGAACCAATCTTCACATTTTTCACATTCTAGAAAATATTTAAAAAATAAATCAAATCAAAGTGGTATAATTATATTTTTACACATCATAATTTCTCCTTCATTATATGGCTTTCTACATAAACAAAATAATTCTATTTATTATTACTATTAATATAACTACTGTTATTAGAACAGCTTATCTATTTAATAGTTAAAAATTAATAAATAAAAAATAATAAATAAATAAATAAATAAATAAATAAATAAGTAAAAAAAAAAAATATTATGTTACACTCCTTTTCTTACTATTTTCTTTAAGCTTTCACTTATTTTTTTTATAATTTTTTTTTATTTTTTCCATCTTCTTTTATTTTTACTCTATTTTTTTTTTTTTTTTTATTCTTTTTCTTTTTGTTTTTATATCTTTATTTGAAGTTATTTCTATTTTTATTATTACAATTTTTCTTATTATTATCTTTTTTTATCTATTTATTCTTCTTTCTTTTTATGTTTAAAATAATCTTCAAATGCTTTGTTTAAATCATGTTTTTTATGCTATAATATTTTTCTATATTTTTTATAAAGTTATTCTGGATTATAATCATTATAATTTATGTTTGTCCATATGTCATCATATCTATTTCATAATAATTAAAATTTTATTATTTATAAACATATATTTAATAAATTATTTAAATGAAATTCAATGCTAATAAATATGGAAAATATATACCTAGATATGAAATTCTATGGGTTAAATGATTTAGGTTTTTAAATATAGAGTAATTTATATTTAGATTGAGTCATTCTTTAGAATGTAATAGTAAAATTTTAGTTTGGAGTATAAGTTACATAGTCGCATAAAATTTTTAAAAACTATTTATCTTCTTGATTTGATTCTTTTTATGATTTGCAATGCTTTATAGTTTTTATTGGGATTTTTAAGTCTCGACTATAAATATAAATATTAATTTTTTTTTAAAAGTATGCTTAGTCTATTTTAATAACAAATTATGATAAATGCTAATGTTACTTGATTTCATTTAAATAAGCCTCATAATATTTTTCCATACATTTAGCAAATTTTATTAAATCATCTTTATATTTTTTTTCTTTTTATTCTAATTATCTTTTTAATTTCAATGGAACATGGAAATCACAATAAATTAAAAAGGAATGTTTTTCTGCCTCTTTTTATTCTAAGAATTTATTAGCTCGCCTCGCACATTCGGGATGAAATGCTTCAACACACTTTGCTCTTGGGCATTATACACAAGCTCCTACTTCTAATTTAAAAAGATATTTCAATTAATATTAAATATGTGCAAATTTATAACGCATTGTTTATTACATTTTTATTTGCAAATTGAACATATCATATTAAATCGCTTTTTATCAATGCTATCCAAACCTATTATAAAATTTTGAAATTATTAATCAAAAAGTTACAAATAGTGATGTACCTTTTATTATATTGTAGGAGTTTCTATCCTCAAAGTATGATTCTGGAGTCCATATTACACAGCATACATGGGCCCAAATTTAATAAGGTTTTGGCTCATTATTAAGCTATTCTTAAGTAAATTAAATTTGTTTATATTTATGAAAATCATAATATAAATCATCTGTTTCTTCATTTCTTTTAAAAATTATATTTATTTATTTAATAAATGTTATAATTATTATTTTTACGGATCTGTTGACTATTTTCTCACTTTTAACTTAATATTAGTTTCTTTTTATTAGAAATAAAATAAAATATTAATTAATTCTATAAAGTAATTAATTATACCATATTTTTGTTTTTTAGATTTAAAATCTTTAGGAAGCTCATCATTGCAAAAGAATTTATAATAATCTGGATTACAATCAGTATATATTCCATTATCAATATTAAGTCTACTAGGCTTCATTGCTCCCCCCCTATTTGGACAAAGGGGACATCTTAAATATTTTCCTTTTGGTCCAAATGCAATACATAGTTCACATGTCCAATCTTCTTCAGGAATTTTATGTATTCCATAGCATCTTTAATGAACACTTATATTACATTTCTGATAAACATAAATTTTTGAAAATTAATAAAAATAAATATTTATTTATTTTGAAAAGGTTAAGTACTGAACAAAAAACTATTAAATCATCATCTTCAGAGTTACCATCATTGCAAATCTAACAGGTAAAGTCCTCTATTTCAGTTATTTATTCTTCTTTAGGGGGAGAAATCTAATGAGTTTATTTAGAATAAGACCCCCCTTTTGAAAATTTGTTCTTATTACTATTAGTATTTTAAAATAGTCTATTAGTTGAGTTTTCATCTATAATTAAATTTTTATCCATATCATTCAAATTACTATTTTTACTATTTAAACTAATATTATAGTTTTTATTTATTTCATTATTTTCAACTGAATAATCGCTTTATTACTAAAGTGCTTCCATTCTCTGTAAGTATTCCTTTTCCTTAGAAGTTAAAACAGATAAATCAACTAGAGGGTCAGAAAAATCAAGATCATTATAATCAGGAAATTATCTACAAATATTTTTTTTTTTAACATTACTAATTATTTAACAAGATATTATTGTTGGATTACCTTTCTTGTTGTAAAACTAATTCCGCTCTTTATGCTAAATCTGAAATCATTATTTAATTTTATTAATTATAGCTTAATAGTTCTATACTATACATATTTATTATAGTTTCTAAATCCATGTTTTTTAAATTTTTTAGATTATTTGCCCTATTAACAGATTTTTTTTAACTTGCCCTTATACAATACTTTTCATAAAAATCTACTAAGAATTTTCTTGTTTCTAAAATGTATAAATCATCCTAATAATAAAGTTTTAATATATTAATTATTCTCCAATTTAAAATAATTTATTAGTTTAATAATATACTTCATAAGTATAGGAAGGTTGATAAACGCTTTTTTTATATTATTATAAATCCTCTATATATTCTTAGACATTAGATTTTTAAATTATTTGATATATTTTTCTTTCTATATTATAATCGCTGTTGCTGTGATTACTCCAAGCACTTCTATTCGAATTTTAGGATTAAAAATTAAAAATCTTTTCTTATACAATTGGTTCTTATTTGTTGTTAATCAAGTCTTGAGAAGAAATGATTTAAAGCTATTTATTGTCAAAAAGTATAGTCTCCTCCTAATCATTATGGTTTTTTATTTTAAAATTCGGCTTTTCTTCATTATTTTATGCATCACTATTATTTTCATTATTTTGCTTCTCTTTTATTTTGCATCCCGTAATAAATTACTGACTTAATTTAGTTTTAATTATAGGTTGATATTCTTCTATTCGCTCGTTAATCAAATTTACCATATCTCCTTCCTATTGGTGTATAATACATCTAGGAAAATATTGCTCACATATAATAAACCAAAAGCACTATGGTGTCATTAGTTTTACTTAGAAAATTTATATATTTTAATAACTTTATTATTAGATATATCAATATTAAAGTATATTACCAGGAATTTATCTATTACTTGTTTACAATTTCTCATACCATTCATAATTTCTTGATAACTCAACGGTATATTGTAATTCATGATATTTTTTATACATTCTATGTATATTCGGACTATATAAAATGTTTTTATTGGAATTTAGTTTCTATACATTGCTATCTTTTACCTAGTATATATAATTTAAAAATTATAAGAAGAATAAAAATTTAAAATTAATGTATAAATTTTAAAAATATTTGTATGTCTAATAGGTTAATAAAAATAATCATATATAATGGTTTTTATATATGAGAAGATTAAAAAACTATAATATATAAAGCTAATAATGCTACATTTTAATATTTTAATAAAATATAGTTTTTATTTTATGCGATTAAACTTTTATTAATCAGTTGTAATCTTTATAATATTCTATTTAATAAAAACTAAAAATAATGAGTAAATATAAATGAAATAAAAATAAAATAGAATTATTTATATTAAAATTTTAATTTTTTATATTACAGCTCCTTTTCCGACTTATTTTTTGCTTGGCTATATTCCTTTCACCTGATTTCTTGTTTTTTAATAATAAATCTAAAATTCTAAGGGAAATTCTTCCCTAACATCTTTTTAGCTATTATCATCTCTCTAAATTTTTTATGTTATTAGTTGATTTATGTCCTATACCTAATTAATTTGCATATCTTAGCTCTAACTTTTTAAAATTGATTCTTTATTTTCTTCTATTATATTAGTATTTAACTAAGATATTGATGATTCATTTTTAGAATATCGTTATTATGCTTATTCAAAATCTTCATGATTTTCTTCATCAATATCGCCTTCATTCTATAAAAAAATAAATATTTATGTCCTAATTTTATTTTCTAATAGGAAAATGCTATTATTAAAATGTTAAAATTGAAGATATTTTTAATAAAAAATAATGTTAACTCTATTAAAATAATTTAAAATTATGTTATATATATTCTAATCTACTTTTTATTCTTTATTGAGCTCCGTTTAATATAAAATTTTATTGGAGTTTGTATTTAGGTCTATTGCTGAGTTTTAGTTTTCTGGGTTCATTTACTATTATTTCTTATTTTTCGCGCTATTTAAGCTTACTCTTGTATATATATATAGAATGTTTTTTTCACATAAAATTTTATATAAATACACACTAAATGCATGGAAAAAATAAATATTGAAATGGAAAAAATATGCAAGTTAAATTATTATAAATTTATTTAAGATATATGTTTATAATTATAATTTTAATAATGAATTCATGTAATTTATATATATTATTATTATTCTCCTTATAAATAATAAAACAGGAATTTCAATCTTACACTTCATTTAAAATAGATGTTAATTTATCTTTATTTTAATATAAATATAGAAGTTTTGTCTGTTTGGCCTACTTTTACTTTGTTATAAATATTTTCATTAAATATTAATATTTCTTATTGTAATTGTCTATAAAAGTTATTTTATATTTTATAAATTATATATTTATATTTTTCTAAATTACATTACATCTACTAATTATAAATCCTGTGTTTTTTAAACATTATATTATACTCACTAGAATAACAACTTTGGAATGCTCAAATATTTTAATATATCCATAAATTTGAGGTTTAATTGCATAATATAAGTAAAATATTTCATAATAGTTTTTTTTAAGTTATTCTATATTTTTCATCTTTAGTAATCTCAATATCAAATCTAGTTCCCAAATAAATCAATAATTTTGTTATAGGTGAAAAAATAAAAGATTCTATACATAAGCACTTGGCTTTATAATCTATTAATTATTCTCTTACTCTTAAATTAACTAAATTTAAAATAGAAGTTCTTATAATTTAGTTTTATTATAAAGCAAATCTCAACTTAAGTTTTACACTGTCAGGTATATTTATTATAACAAATATTATTTTTATCAAGACCCTATGTCACACATTTCTTATTTCTTTAAATTCTCTTATTATTTTATAAAAGTAACTACCATAACTATTATTATATTTCAGTAAATCTCCTTTATTTCAATTATTTTAAAGAAAAATTGAATATCGTAAGAAATGATTTATAATCTATAAGTTAATAAACAAGCATAGTTAATAACACGATTGTATTTTAATTAGCTATTAAACCAAGAAAATATTTAATATTTTTCATATTAATCAAATGTAAGGAATAATACGTTGCTTTTAAAATATGTTCAGACACACGTGGTTTTTCTTTTATTAATTGCGTTTAATTTCCTAACAAATATTAATGTAATTATTTAATATATAGATTAAGCATAAAAAATAATAAAATTTAATTAAAAAACAAAAAGATACCCTAAAAAATTACTAATAAAAAAATGAACGAAAACGTATAAGCTGCCTTAAGAAAAAGAGCTGGAGGAAACAAATCTCGTAAATATACTATATTAACAAATATTATTTTTGCTCAACAGTTTTTTTTAATCCTAATGATACTAAAACTAAAATAAGAAGTTTTAATATAATCATCATTACGCAAAATAATTTTAAAAACAATTACATGCTAAATTTTAAAATTTTATTATATAATATTTTTATATTAACAATATTATTAATCTTCTGAGATATATATTATAAATTATAGTAAAATAATTTTTAAATAATAAAAATATATATTTTTTTTTAATGAAGCTTCTAAAGGAGGATAAAAATCTGGAGATATGAGATTCTTCACTGAAGAAAATTCTGGATTAAAAATATAACCCAACACTGTTTTAATCATAAGTTTAGTATATATGGGTATTGTTGTCCTTTTACATATATGGGGAAAAATTAGAGGAGGATCTGCTCCCGCTTCTGAATGAAAACTTTGCCTAAAATCTCTACTTTCTTAAATAAATAATAAACTATGCAAATTTTTTAAAAGATAATATCTCGTTCACCTATTACTAATTTATCTTAACAACAATAAAAAATTAAATAAAATATAATTTGAGTTCGACTTAAAATAAATATATTTAATATATACTAATTTAAAATTAAAACGTATTAAATAATTATCCTATTATTTATTTAATTTTCTACGTTGTTTAATTCTTTTATTTTACTTCTGCTTCAATCTCTTCAACTAATTTTTAAATATAATTAAATAATGGGTTTTAGCAATATAAAGAAATATATTTCAATTATTATAATATAATAATTTCTGCTCATATTATTATAAAAATAGAAAATTAATTATTTTTTAATTCTTATAGGCCATATATAATTCTATAAATATGGAAATAAGTGTATTTAATATTCACGTTAATATAATTAAATATTAATATAACATAAAATGTATATAAAATAAAAAATGAGAAATATTAGAGAGAAAAAATAAAAATTTTTATAATATTTTGTAATATATATATGGTGATATAATTTATAATTTATTTTTATAATTTAATTATTATTATAAAATATTACTAATTAATATAATTTAACTCAAACTATATATAAAAATATTAAAAATTTATTTCATAATTATAATTTTCTACATAAAGGGCAAGTTATGTGGTTTTTTAACCATTATCTTGTACATTCTGAATGGAATTTATGCTAACAATCTAAGGTAATTATTTTGTCATTTTTATTATATGGCTCTATACAAATAGGACATTCTTCTTAAGATAATAACATAGATTCTCTTGGATTATCACTTGCAAAACTTCTTACATTTTGATTTAATCCTATATTATCATCAGAACTCCTTATCTCTTATAATACATCTACTGATATATCATACACACCAGCCATTATCATATTTTCATATGTTTTTTTCATTCTTTTTGCTAATTATTTATAGTATAATACAAGACTAATAACTCCTAAAAAAATTGCAAAGCCATAGTATCCAATAGAAGGGTATGGTTAATTGCCTTTTCCTAAAAAATCGATACCAAAATATTAGTTAATTTAATTAACCTTATCTTTAGATATGGTTTTATCAAAGTTATATATCGATACAACAATTGATAAAGCTACATAATAAAGGCAAAAAACTATTAAAAGTATTCCTAAGCTAATACATAATATTTTCTTTTTATTTTATGTAAAAAAATCATAGTTACTTCTATGCAAATGATCTCTTACAGATAATTATTGGCACATTAAGCCCCAAAATATCAAATTTAAAATATCAATAATAGACTAATAATGAGGATTTTTAGGTAGATTTTCAAAGAATTTTTGTCCAAAAATAAATAAAAATATGAAATATATGAGAAGACAAAATGTATCGAAAATATGTAAAGTTTAACTCCTCATTTCTCTAAATATCGCACTATTTTGTATGATTCTTATTATAAAATTATTTATGAATTGAATGATTATTTTCCTATATTTCTCTTATTTTATTATTATTATATATTCTTAATTTATAAGATTATAAAAAGAAAGAAAAAGAATTAATTAAGACATAATATATTTAGAAAAATGCCAGATTTTAATAAAAGAGAAATTTATTTGTGTTTTTTTCTTAATAGAAAATAAAAAAGTATATTATATATATATAATATAATGAATAAATATGACATGATAAATTATTGATTTCAAAATTTATAATATTCAATCTTAAAAATATTCAAACATAATAATTATCTATTAAAAACTGAGATTTATCTTCTTCTATTTCTTATTTTAAATTATTAATTCCTTTATCCTAGTTTTCAACCTACCAAATATAAATGTTCCATAATAAAGTTCTCATAATAGGACCAGGTTTTTTTTGATTAATATTAAAAATTTCACATATTTCTTCTCCCTAGACAATATAAACAAATAAATTTAATTTTACCATATATTATTATAAATATATGTAATACTTTTAATAAAGGCTTCAATTTATGGATTTCTTTTAAGTTATATTTCTCCATGAAGTTTAATAAGTTATCATATCTTTATAAATAATTGATATTTTCAGAATTTTCTATTCTATCCATTAATTTTGCTATATAAAAAGCTAGAGTCCATAGATCATCTGCATCTTTAATCCATTTTACTTTTATACATATTTTGAGTAAATTTTACATAAATGTATTTTTCTATATAAATTATTTACTTAATTTTATGAATTAATGATCATCAACATGATCCTTTTCTTGCTCAAATGTATATTGTTTTAACATTTCTTTTATTTCATATGCTGATTTTACAACTTATTGCAACTATCTGTATTCATTTCTTTACATCTTTATAAATTTTATTTTAATAAGTATGGGAAGTTTATCTCACAATAAAATGAATTATGTACTCTGTGTTAATATAAAGTAATATCTAAGGTAAGTAATTCATATTTTCCTTTTTTTTCATAAGTGTAAGGATAATAGGGAGATAATCCAGCACTAAATAGTAATAATACTTAGCATTCTTCTTCATCTTTAATTACTTCCAAATTATTACAGAATTCCTTACATTCTTAAAAATTTTCATTCTAATTTTATATAAAAAAGTATTAGAAAATAAAAAAAAAAATATACTATGTTATTATTACCATTAATCTACATAATCTAAAAGATGTATCATAAATTTTTTAAATCAAATCTTAATTGTTCTGCAATTCTATAATTAATTTTATATTTACATTTATATTTTGTTATCTAATAAAATAATTATAAGTATATTACCTTTGCAATCTGGATGGACAGGGAAAATTGAACACCATAAATTACTCTCATAAATCAATTATAGCCCGATAAAAGGATTATTATTTTTTAATATTTTAATAATTTCCTTTCCGATTCTTTCAGGACTAACCTTTTTAAATAAAGCTTCTTTCACTTCTTGTTTTTTGATGGTGTCTAGGACTTCTTATTCTATTTCTACAATTTCAATTAAATATATTTTTAAGTAAATATCATCAAATAGGAATTAAAATGAGTAATAAATAAATTACTAAATTAATATCTTGTGGCAAATCTTACAGTTCTTAAAATTCTTAAAGGATCATCAATAAAAGTTTTTAATGGACTTAAAGGGGTCATGCAAACTCCATGTTTGAGGTCCTATATCCCTCTTTCTGTAAAGTCTTCTAATTTTTACTCATTAATATTATAAAATAGTGCATTAATAGTCAAGTCTCTTCTCAAAGCATCTTATTTAGGATCTCCAAAACACTAATTATATAAAAAATGTATATTTGATGATAATATAATTGTTTTTATATGGTAATCCTATATTTACTATTGCCTATGGGATTCTTGAATCTTATGCATATTCTTCTCCTCTTAAATTTACAAAATCTATTTCGTACCCCATAAGTTCACAAGTGGCTGTCTCTAAATGCTTAGATTTTTCGGGGTTCTGTTTAATAATGTGTAATTTATCTAAATGATTCCCCTATTTTTCTAATTCTTCCTTAAGAAGCATACAGAATTGAACACCAGTCATTTTATCTAAAGCTATATCTATATCAGATGACTATAAGCCCAAAAGCTATTCAAAGATATAAAATTTGATAATTTTTTCTTTTCAAATAATTAATTTTCTAAAAATATATACCTTATCTCTAACAAATCCTCCTGCACACCTTAATACTAAATCAATATTTTTTTTCTTTATGAAATTTATCAGAAATTCAAATAATGCAATTTCATTGTCTGTAAACTCAAATTAATCATTTAGTTAATATGAAGACAATTTTTTTTATAACTCCATTAGTATATTTTAAATGCTATTTATGTTTATAGTACTCTTTTTTTAAGTGAAAAAAATATTCGTTTAATAATATTTTAATAATTAATTTTAATAGCTTAACTCGATTTATTAGTATTATTAAAACTAATTGTAAATAATATAAAAGAAATTGAGAGTTTTTATATAAATTAATATAAAATTTTTTATAAATATTTAATAGAATGATAAAAATTTATATATATATAAGAATTTATTATAGTATAAAATTAATAGATAATTCAAACATCTTGCCTACATATGGGGCAATTAGGATTGGCGTACAGCCAATCACGAATGCATTTATCATGAAAAATGTGATTGCAATTCAATTAAATTATTTTATTTTCTTTTACATAAATATCAATACATATGGGACATTATTCTTCTAATAGTTTTAAATTATTTCCTACATATTAACTTTTTAACTAAGCCATTTTTTATAAATAAACTAATATTTAATAATTGTTTTCTGTATTTTCGCTACTTTCTGTTAAAAATGAAGTCTATAGTCCTTAATTCATTTCTAATCCTGCTAATGTTAGATTTTCTCTATTAATTTTAGATCTTTTGTTTATAGTATTTGCAAATACCCAACACATAAAGTAGCCATAACTACTAGCACATATATAATATAAAAATTTCCAAAAGGATGTCTCTTTTCTTCAACTATAAAAAATTAAGTGACTGCTTCAACATTTCCAAACAATAGAGAAAGATATATATAGGCATAGAAACTGTTTAGAATCAATAGTGAAAGGAATATAACATAACAAATTAACTTTCTGGAATTTCTGGTAAAAAAATCATAATTTCCTTAATGTAAATCAATTCTTATCTTGTTTTATATAAACATCAAAATCCAATAAAAAATATTTATTGAATTTATCACAATAGCATTTTAGTTTAAAGTAAAAATTCCATCTAAAAGGAATTTAGTAAAAATCCCCAAAAATAATAGATAGACAATTTATAAAAAAGCATTTATTAAGCTAATACACTCTAGCCGCATGATTAGTTATGAAATTTAAGCTGGATTAGTAAATATTAAACGTCTATTAGCAAAAAATTTAATGAGAAAATGAATGTTTAGTTTTTTTATAGCCAATTTGTTTAATATTTTTTAAACTAAAACTATAAAATTTGTAATAAATATTAATTAAATAACTAGTTTTATTAAATAATAATAGAATGGTACGTACACAAATTAAGATAATAAATAGTAAAATGCATTTAGAGGAATTTTATTTATCTAAACTATATTAATATCAACTTCCATATTAATACATATATAAGATTACTTATTCTTATAAAATATTTTAATTTAATATGCAAATATAGAGTATTAATATTACTTAGTCAGTATAGATAATTAATTTTCATATCATTTATTAATAATTATACAAAGCGGTAAAAAAAATTATATATGAATTTTAAGAAAATAAATTTTTATTATTAATATTATAAAAGAATATATTCATAATATAATTATTAAAAAACATTATTATTATTATTTTATAAATTTATTAATTAATTGTCATAAATGATAAATATTAAGAAAAAATAATTTAAATTAAAATACTTATTATATTTTATTGGAAAAATTTATTAATTTTATTATAAAGGAATTTATACTCAATTTATCTATATAATTTCTTCACTTATTGGCAGAATACCATGAATATTTTATTCTGATCTTTATATTTTTAATTTTTTTGAATGTGAATTATTCAAACTGGAATTTAAATCTGTAAAATATATTTTTTCTAATTTTTAATTAGATAATTTTCTTGATTATAATTATGAAGAAGAGCTTCTAATCTAAGAACAATTGACATTCTTTATTAACAAATCTAACTCGTTATGAACATATTATTAATTAACTTCTTTATTAACTTCCTTCATTATATGGTCCATAGTTATAACCCTATTATCATCTTTTTCAAAAAAGGCTGCCATAGAATTGGATTCTATCTTATTTGATTTTATTTCTTCTTCTTATGATTTGCTTATTTTTTTAGTTAAAGATTAACTTTTAGTACTATTTTTATATAGTTTTTAGGTATTCGAATTATTAACTATTTATTATTGTTATTCTCTAAAATTAATTCCGTTTGTAAGATCTCTTTCTTTCGTCAAAAATGATTTAAAATATTATTCATTGCTGATAACAGAGTTTAGGTTTTCAGGCTTTACATTTGTATTATTGCTTAGGAATTCTTACTGCTAAAATTACAAATTTAAATTAAAATGTGGATTTCGAGGGGTTTATATTACTCCTATTTCTTTTGCAATGGGGCCTATAAATTTGAAATTTTGTTCTAATAGTGGATGAGTTTTATTATTTTTACTAGAATACTCATTTAACTCTTACTGCTATATTAAGTATTATTTGCTATTTTAGGAATCTACTGATAATTCATTGAGATCATTTTTGCTATGAAAGGGAATTAGTGGCATATCATTATAATTATTCCTATTTAAAAATTTATTGCTTTTGTTTGATTTTTCGGAATGTTGGCAACAAGTTTCTGTATTAGTTGTGGGCTATCTTTCTGGGTTAGAATTTGTTCTTGTTTCGGGCCTCTTCGGTGTTTTTATTGATTCGTTTAAATGAGGATTTCCTGGGAAAAAGTAATGAATACTTTATTTCATTAGATAAGGGGCAGTTAAATATTAAGATTTGTCTCCCTCTTCTGGAATTTCTGGATCAGATATCTCATCAGATAGCTAATGAATAAATATTTTTTACCCATTTGAAAACCTCTCATTCTTTGCTGATTATAAATAAATAAAAATGGGATTAAATAGCAATAAAAGAAGAATAAAAAAATTTTTTATTATTAATAATAATTTAAATTACTATGGTTAAGTTAATCCTTTTCATGTTGTTTTCCAAATTTACTTTTATTTGAATGCAAATCACAGTGTTATTAATTATATTTAAACTATAAATCCTTTAATACAGGGCTATTAACTTATTCAGAATGTAAATTTATTGATTTTTATTATATCGAATCTTTTTTACTTTTTTTTATTGCATGCAGTTTTCATTTTATCTATAATTAACAAAATATTCATTAATAAATTGACAGAAAATAAAATTCTAAAAGTCCATATTTCATATCCCAAATAATTGTTATATTCTTCTAAATACTCGGAATAATTAGATATATTATTAATAATAGAACTTTTATTTAACTTTAGTGTTTCATATTCTACTTTAACTAATAGATAATAGCATGACAAAAATAATATCTGAAGTAATTGTTTGTATAGTAAAGTAAACCAAACTGGAAAAGGATTATCAACCCAATTGTCCTAAATTCCTTTTATAAAACTAACAGGCTCATTTCTGAAATATAAAATTTATAATGACTCTAATATGACAGAAATAATTAGTTTAGGGATAAGCAGCAGAATAAGGAAAAATTTTTGAATAGAAGAATACTAATCATTTTTCATTATGCAGTTTATTATAACTGATAGTTTTAAATAAACAAGGTATCTTTATAATTTTATAAAAAAATATGTTATAAAATTAAATTATTTATAAAATAAAAAATATATAAATATTAAATTTATTCATACCTTAATATAGTGAAGATTATCCCAATAAAAATTAACAAATAAAGAAAAACTAAGGGATGGCTTACATAAGCTCTATACTATTCTTCCTGTAGATTATCTACATATTTCCCTAATTTATTTAGAAAAATAAAACAAATGATCGTTCCCAAAATATGAGAGAAATTTTCACAAAATATTTGGAGAAATATCCATAGTTTTTCATAAATATCTAATTCCTAATTGATAATACTGGGTTCTTTTGAGGATTTTATACTTGATTTAATTATCATGTTATTAGATTCTACTATATGATTTAAAGCACTATCTTTCAATTAATACTATTTGTCACTCTAATGTTTTTAAGAGGGGTTCCACAAATCCATTGCTAAATCATCTCCCATTTTATTATTAAAAATTCTTACAGGCCCTATTTAAGGTTAGAATATTTTTCTTTTTAAATTAGGACCTAGACTTTCTATTTTAACCACTTATTTATTATATAGTTGGTGAGAAAATTCCGGTGTCATTCTATCGAACATATAGAACATAATATTAATGGTTGCGTTTAGAAAGGAATAAATTAAGCAAAATACAATTCCATAATAATTGGTTTAAAAAACCCCATTATTCGCCTTTCGTATATCTATAATATTATCAACAAATGCGATTCCATTTATTATAGCAGAAGGCAATGATTAAAGGTAAATATATATCATTAAAGATTATCGTATGTATTAATTAGCTCTTTGCGGATATTTCAAGTGTTATACAAAAGGAATTTCAGAATACATTAATATCATAAGAAATAAATACATTTTTTTACCCTTAAAAAATGTTGATTAAGGTAAGCTATTCTTAGAGTGAGAAAATTATATTATTCTTTCACATAAAAGAAATAATAATAGTATCACCAAATGAGTCACTTTATTATAATGCCCCAAAAAGTATAATGATAAAATATCAGAAATTGCCTAAACATATCTGAAAAATATTTTTAAATTTTTTTTTCATATACATATATCGAACTTTGAGGTTGCTGCTAAATTGATTATTATAATCCTGTGTGCTATGTATTATTAATAACTGCTTGAGAAGTCTAAATATTTAATGGGTTTGCTTTTTACTTATTGTGATCAGTAATTGGTTAAGTTCTCATATTTTACTAATTAAACTTATGCTAATTTTATAAATTATTTTGCATTAAACTAATTTTTATTTCTAAGTTTCTTATTAATCCTATAATTCTTTGTTTTCAGTTTAATATATTTAATCATAATATTCCTAGTTATTTTTATTGGGCATTAATATTATATAATATTGCGAAAATTTACTTTCTAATTTAATAAATTTTTAGAGTTAATAAATATAATGTAATTGCTAAATATTATTAACAATATATTTAATAAACCAATATATAAAAAAATTAAGATTTAACTAATATGATTTATATATCAAATTTTAATTGTTTTGATATAATAAAAATATAATTATTAAAATTATAAAAATCGTGTTCAATATTTACGACTTGTAAAAAATTAACTAGTCTTCTGGCCTTTCTATTTCAATTCTTTATTTTAGAATTATTAATTTTTATATTCTGTGTTTTAGGACTTATAATTGTACTTTAATAAATTTAAGAACTTGCTTCACTTTACATAGAATTTTTACGTTCATTCTTTAGTTCATTAAGACTTTTTATAATAAAATTTTATTTTAATAATTTGTAAAATCATTATAAACATTACTAGTTTTGAGTGCTTTAATAATAATGATTTTCAGATATTTATGTTTAAGCTCTTTGGTGGAAAGAGGGCTCAGTTATATAGCTTCTAATGTATTATTAATTTAATTATTATTAATGGCTGCTCCTCATTTTTTCCAAATTTTTTGAATCTATTTGACAACTAGCCTTTTTATTCATATAATCTATAGATTTTTATACCATTTATTTTAGTTTTTTATTAAATTATTCCTATTTTATTTGCTTTTCTTTTCTAGAATTATTTAAAAATATATTATTAAAATAGTTTAAAAACTTAAATTTTACTCTTATTCCAGTCTTATTTAAATATTTTTAATTCTTTCTTTTTTGAACAATAAAATTATGATTATAATTGTTATTTATTTCCTTTTTCAGAAAAGATGTAGTTAGAATTATTAAAATCTGAAATGAATTAAGCTTGCGCATTTCTGCTTCCATTTGGCATCTTTTTTTGCTTGTTTATTTAATCTGACAATTTTTAGATTTATTACTGTCTCTCTACATACTTTTCTATATTATTAAGCAGACAAATAAATATAAATATTAAATTTAATATCTATTTGATTTTACTATTATTAGAATCTTCGTATAAATTGTTTTCCATATTAGTCATCTCAAGGACATATTAACCTCCCTATATCATATTTTTATGTTTTACTAATTCTTTTCAATCTGTTCCAGATCCTTATTAGCAAACTCCTTATCATCATTATAACTTTATTTTTATATAAGTTCTCTAATGTTAAATTATTAATCTAATTGCATCTTAATTTTCATTCCATCTTTCAATTCTATTTCAGGAGCGAAAACTTCATATTTATTAAAAACTTCTAAAAGATCAAGTGGTTCGCCATTAGAATTTTGTGATTCTTGTAGTTAATCTTTTTCAATTTTATTTTCCATCTGATCTTCTATTGTTTTAACCATAGAATAATATCTAAATATTGATTATTATATTATAGTTTATATATAAATAAAAGTAATGATTTTACTTTTATCCATTATATTCTACAAACCTCTTTTTACTAGTATTACAGTTAATGAGTTCTTATTCGGCTTTTTATACAGCTCGATGCATCTTTTAAAGGTCCATTTTACTAAAACGATAACTTTTATTAAATTGAGTAAAATACTGTTTTAGTTTTTATACTCTATTCGTAAAAGAAGATTTTATTTTTTAATTTTATTCTTATAAAATACTATGTAGTTTATTTTAAAACTAGCAATTTTAAAGTATCCCCTATTATAAAGTATTTAATTTATTGATTATTTGGATATATAATATTAATACTTCGTAATTTTTTTATCCTACTTCCCATCTTAAATGTATAGGATTTACCCATCCATTTTAACTTTTGGTTTAAATCGAAGATGTTGGAAATATTTTATAGTCAGTTGGTCCCTACATACTTATAGAACAGTCATGTTTACATTATGGTTTTGCACAATATTTAAGAGCTTTCTTCATATCACATCCTTTCTTTCTCAGTTGCAAATATCCAATAGCTTTTTAGGCATTTGTAAAATAAATAGGAAATTAATTAAATCTCCTACATTAAGTATTAAAAAGTCGATCATCCCCTTCTGATTTACCTTCAAATTGTGATTATTTCATATGATATAGAATATTAATTAATATTTTATAATCGTTGGTATTCTATATTTTTATTTTTATTTTTTACTAAGTTAAAATATATAATAATTATAATAAACAAAAAACTCATATATGTGGTTAATAATTAGTATTTATACAATAATATAATATTATAAATAAATACAACTATACAAAGAAGAATACTGAGTCGCTCTCTTTTCTTAAAAATAATATAATTTATTAAATAATGCTTTCCATAACCTTAAAAATATAACATAAAACTTAA
This sequence comes from Miamiensis avidus, assembly GCA_037039885.1. NCBI lineage: Eukaryota > Ciliophora > Oligohymenophorea > Philasterida > Glauconematidae > Miamiensis > Miamiensis avidus. Next base: position 1,060,374 of record JAWVGU010000007.1, on the reverse strand, counting down.
ATTACATTAAACTCCAATATAAAAAATAAAATAAACTTTATATTTTTAGTTAAACTCCTCTTTTTTTATATTTTCATTGGACTCTACTTAATTTTATTTATGGTATATTCTTTACTTAATATAATTTAATTAATCTATTATCTAATAAAAATTATAGTGCATAGGCAGTAAAATATAATAGTAGAAAAAATAAAATTTGACAATTTTGTACTATAAACATTTTTTCCTGGGGAATATGAGCAAAAAATTTAATTTAGAATAATCAGAAGAAGATATAAAAGTTAGAGAATAAATTAAAAAAAGAGATTTTGAAGATATTTAAAAAATTAAAGATGATTATGAAAGAGAAGAGGATGAATTGAAATAATTTTTTGGAAATTTAAAATAACCTGTAAAAGATGACCCTACGGTGATAAGTAACATTATAGCCTATTAGTTATAAAATAAATATGTTACTTTTTATCAATAGGAAAGTAAAAATATGATTAAAAAATGGGAGCCTATAAATAGGCGTTAGAAGGATTAGATTTAAAAAATTTATTAAAAAATTTTTGGAACTATTAACCTGTAACTCCTGAAGAAATTGAAAATTTAAATATGTGTAGATAGGTATCAAATTCATTTACTTTATTTTTATATTTAAAAATATAATTAACATTTAATTAATTTAATAAAGAACACTTAAAATAATTTTATAAAATATGCATTAGGAGGCTTATTAGTAACTGGTTTAACATCATGTAATTTTATTTTACAAAATTAATAGTATAAATTAAATATTAATTTGGCATTTTTTTAATTATTAGATAAAAACAGAAGATATTTTGGACTAGGAATGCACACATTTAGTGTCTTTGTAGGAGTTTGTGGAGGTGGTACTATGTAAATTTTATTTTATTTAAAATTATTGATATATAAGCAAATAAAAATGACTTATTTGTTAATTATTATATTATAGGGGAATTATATAATCTACAGAATATACATTAAAGAAGTAAAACATATTTTATATGTTAATTGTTATAATAATATTTATTATTAATTATATTAGATTAGAAAAATTAGGACCTGACTATGCATTAGGTAGAATGGCGATTAATGAAATAGAAGATTTTAGAATGGACAAAAAACAAAGATAAAAAGTATGATTTCATAATCATTGACTTTGCATCTTTTATTTTAATTTATTTCTATATGATATTCATTTTTATATACTTTCACAAATTTAAAGTTATATATAAATGCTATTTATTCTTATATAATAAAATATATTTTTATATATTTAAGTAATTGGTAATCTAATAAATTTAATTAAGGATTGATATCATTAAATATTATATTAATTCGTTAAATTTTTTACTATAGCGGTTTGCGATATTTATAATTCTATGAATTAAATAAAAAAAGTAATTAATAAAATAATAAAAATTTTAAACTTATACTAGAAAACCTGAATAAAATAAGAAAATCAATAAATAACTAAAATAAAATTTTTGATCTTGAAAAATGATAAATAGACCTCCTTTTACAAAAGTAAATTCCAATGCTATTCATTTAGGTAATACTAGTCAATATATGAGTGGAAACAAGTAAGGCCCTTCTATTCCTTCTCCTCTTCCAACGAACAATTAATTTACTTCCTAAAGTCCTTCATAATTGAAAGATATGTAATTTTAGATGCGTCACGGAAGATCATAATCAATAAATATAATATAGGGTCAATAATAAATAGATCTGAATCAGTAAATGATGTAATAAAAATAATGTGTTTCGTCATCTAAATTAGGAGGACACAATAGATAACTGTCAATTGGTAATGTTTAGTAATAATAATAAATAATGCCTTCACCTTTTAACTAACCTTTTAGCACCTAACAAAACTCTTAATAAACTCACCAGTTTTTAGGAAATTCTTAATAACAGCAATAATACTAACAAGCTCTTCAATAAAGTAAACATTTAAAAAATGTTTAAAATATGATTGGAAATCTTTCATTTGAAATTTCTCATAAAGAAAATAATTAAGTAAACTCTTAAGTGTTTTAATAATAAGAAAATAGAATACCACAAAACTAAACGCATTAAAGAGCATACTCTTAACAATATTAATACAATTCCAATTAATAAACTTATAACCAAATACTGTCAAAATAATAATAACCATAATAATAACATAACCTTCAATAGTACCCTCAAAAAACTTAATAATAAAATACTAATGTTTAATATTAAACATAATAATAATAAAATTTCTATATATAATAGCAGTAAAAACAATAATAAAATTCGCTAGGAAGAGATAATTTGGTTTAAAAGAATCCTCCATAATTATTATAATAATAATCATAATAGTAGTAGTATTAATTAACAGCTAATCAAAAATCTGTAGACTAAAAAAAAGGCATTTAAATAAAAAAAATGAAGAAAATAATGTAACTAATTTATCTAATAGAAAGAGCTATCAAGTTTAAAATGATGATTAAAGTCCTAATAGTCATATAAATAATTTAATTTAAAGCACTCATAATACTAAATAATCTCAATATATTTAGTAAAAAAATGTACCATAGATAAGTGACCAAAATAATTAAATCACTCCAATTTAAAATAAAATAAATAACAATAATTTTACTCCTAATTCTTAATCACTAAAGCCTTAATCATTATAATTTAATTCTAATAATAATATGACATAGGTGCAATAATTATAGTTTTAAAATCCATAAAAATAATAAAGTTCATCAAATTTAAATAGTAATTATGCTGAAAGCATTGAATACAGTGCTGAAAAACTATTTGAAAGAGATAATGTCCGTGATTATTAATCAGCAACATAAGTAAATGCTAATTAATATTAATAATAATTGGCAAAGACATCTCATATAGTATTAACAGGAAATTAAAGTTAAGTATGGTAAGGACCTTCTTCTAATTAACCCATATAGATGAAACATTTTGATCAATAATAACAACAACTTTATTAAGACAGAAACCAAAAATAAAAAGATCATATTTAAGAAAACAAAATTATAATTAATGCATAAGATGATGAAAAATCTTAGTTTAATTAAACATTGCCTATAAATGTGCCTATTTCCTGCAAAAATAATAACAACAGCAATGAAAACACTTAAAATTTTTAACCTTAATTTTTGAAAAGCGAAAGTAAACAAAAGACAATTAATAGCAGCAACAATAATGTTAATTATAATTCTAAATCTTCTTTAAAAAATGCTAATATATTGGAAATTAGTAAATAGTTCTTAGATAATAGTGCGATAAGTAATTCGAACACAGGAGACTATGGATAAGAAAATGAAAAGATTTTATAATAAAAACTATCTAAGTCAGAAAATGATTGCTAGAAATTACTAGAAGAAAATGACAGGTTAAATACATTATTAAAATAATATTATGATGTAAAGGAATCACAATCTAATAAGAATTAATAAGAGTATAATTACTTGAGGTAATATTAATATATCATACTATTTAATTTTGATTCACATATATATATATAAATATTAGATAAGAAATAGAAAATTTTGAACAAAAAGTTTCTATAGTTTTAGAAGAAAACTAAAGATTAAATTAAGAGTTAGATGTCAAAGAAAATAAAATAGATGAGCTAGAAGATTTGAGTAAAAAATTACAATAGTAATTTGATTAAGAAAAGGAATTTTAACTAAAGAAAAGGTATTAAAAAAAGATTAATTAGAAAAAGTTGAAAAATAAAGGTTAGACGGGATGAAATTAGTAAAATAATTTTATTAAATATATCAAGTTATATTTTATTTAAAAATTAATTTTAAAAATATAGACAGATTAATTATAATCTTAATAAAAAGAATTAGAATTATAATTGCAAAGCTTAGTGGAAGAAAATTAAAAATTAAATGAATTATCTTCTAAAAAAGTCATAGAGATGGAAGAAATAAAAAAAAAAATGCTAAGGAAATAGAAAAAAGTACTTAGCTAGAATAAAAAATAAAAGTAAAATTGATGATATAAGTGTCATATTTTATGTTAGATATATTTTTTTTATATTAGGAATTTTAACATCTTAATGAAGAGTTGAAAAGCAAATGTTAAAGTCTTGAATAGGAATAAATTCGTAATAAATAAACGATGACTGAAAAAAATTAAAAGGATAAAAGTCATGAAGAAGATATTTAGATTTATAAGCGAGTTACAGAAGAAATGGTAAATATAGCAATATTTCCAATAACATATCTTATATTATATTACCTTTTAATAAATTTGTTAGGAAGAAAAATTAAATATGTTATTTCTGAAAATGAAAGTCTAAACAATCAAATTGATTCAAAAAATGAAGAAATTAATTAGTTAAAAGATCTAGAGCAAAAGATTGAGCTTTTATTAAAAGAGAATGAAAGCCTAAACAAGACAATATAAACTATGAATGATGAATTTGAAACTTTAAATAAAAATACCATTTTAGTTAAAGTTAACATTTACTTGAATAAATTTCTCAAAATAAAGACGAATAACCAATATTAGAAAAATATGAATAATTATAAGAAGAATACAATGAAGTTTAAAAAGAAAACGAAAACCTCTAGAATTTTATAAACGAGAGAATGAGCGACTTGAACTAATTTAAGGATTTTGAAGATAAATGCTAGTAGGTAATTGAAGAAAATGACAGATTATAAAATTATTTATCTGATAAGGAATAAGAAATATTAACATTACAAAATAATTTAAATTAATCACAACAAGAATTAAATGAGTACAAATTCCTCTTTACAGACTTAGAGTAAAAAATTATTTCTCTTATTCAAGAAAATGAAAGATTGAACCAAACCATATAATCGTAGACTTCAAACAATAATATGCCACCTAATATGGAGAATTTAAAAAAAGAAAATTAAAAATAATAATAATTGATTGTTCAATAATAATAAATAATAGACTAGTTAAATATGCAGAGATAAATGAATTCTACAAATTAATAATGTGTTGAAAATTATGAATAATAAAATCAGAATGTTTAATATCAGCACTAATAGTTTAAATAATCCTAACACGATTACCCTTTACAATAAGTTCAGGCATAGAATCTAAATAACTCCCGATTTTAAACATCACAGTAATAACAATAATAAATGTTTGAAAATATGAAACAATCCAGTGCAAATAGTTCTGTCAGAAAGGGAATCAATACACACCAAAAGAGCAGAAATAGTAGTATATCAATGAGCTAAAACTAAGAAAATTTAATGGTTTGAATAAAATTTATAAAAATTATAATATATGAATATTATCAACAATGTAAATAAGATTATATATTTATTTAATAACAAACAATTTCATTTTTTTTTTTTTTAATATATTTAATTATAATAACTCTATTTATACTCATCATCTTTAATTATATATTTTCTATGTTAATTTTCAAAATCAGTTTATTTAATTCTTTAAGAAAAAATAATTTTTTAATAAAAATAAAACTGACATTAATAAAACGAATTTTAAACATATACAAGTCGCTGATGCCTAATATAATGATAAAATAAATAACTCTTAATTATTAATTTGATAAAAAAAAAATACTTTAAGTTTCTTTATTTTAGTGAAACTTATTAAATTAAAATTCCCAATTAAAAATATAAACTATCAAAAAGTAATAAAAATAAAAAGAAAATATAGGTATTAATAATAATGAACTTATTGTAATTATAAAGAAAGAATAACTTAATTTTCCTAATACAATAAAAATATTTTTTTGTAAAAAAAAACTGAATTGAATTGTATAAGAATGGTATATTTTAATAGGTATACTTATGTATATGTGTAAAAAAGTAATAATAAATTTATTTTTCAGTCAAATCACATTTCTCCTTCTTCTTCATCGAATTCTCCTTCTTCTTCAGCGGTAGCGTCTTGATATTATTGATATTCGGAAACGAGATCGTTCATGTTGGATTCGGCTTCGGTGAATTCCATTTCGTCCATTCCTTCTCCGGTGTACCAATGTAAGAAGGCTTTTCTTCTAAACATAGCGGTGAATTATTCGGCGACTCTTTTGAACATTTCTTAGATGGCGGTGGAGTTTCCGACGAAGGTGACGGCCATTTTCAATCCTTTAGGAGGAATATCACAGATGGAGGATTTGATGTTGTTGGGGATCCATTCAACGAAGTAAGAAGAGTTCTTGTTTTAGACGTTCAACATTTATTCATCAACTTCTTTGGTGGACATTCTTCCTCTGAATAAGGCGGAGGCGGTTAAATATCTTCCGTGTCTGGGATCGGCGGCGCACATCATGTTTTTAGCATCGAACATTTATTGAGTTAATTCGGGAACGGTTAAGGCTCTGTATTATTGAGATCCTCTGGAGGTTAAGGGAGCGAATCCGATCATGAAGAAGTGAAGTCTGGGGAAAGGAATCAAGTTAACGGCTAATTTTCTCAAGTCAGAGTTTAATTGACCGGGGAATCTTAAACAGGTGGTAACTCCGGAAATGGAAGCGGAAACTAAGTGGTTCAAATCTCCATAAGTGGGAGTGGTTAATTTAAGGGTTCTGAAGCAGATATCGTAGAGGGCTTCGTTATCAATGATCATACATTCATCGGCGTTTTCGACCAATTAGTGGACGGATAAGGTGGCGTTATAGGGTTCAACGACGGTGTCGGAGACTTTAGGAGAGGGGACAACGGAGAAGGTTTCCATAATTCTGTCGGGGTATTCTTCTCTGACTTTGGAGATCAATAAGGTTCCCATTCCGGATCCAGTTCCTCCTCCTAAAGAGTGGGTGATTTAGAATCCTTATAAGCAATCACATCCTTCAGCTTCTTTTCTGACAACATCTAAAACAGAGTCGATTAATTCAGCTCCTTCGGTGTAGTGTCCTTTGGCCCAGTTGTTACCGGCTCCGGTTTATCCGAAAACGCTATTTAATTATTTAATTTTAATTACATTCTTTCTTCATTATATAAAACAATTATGAATTATTTTTTATTAATTATTACAAGTTATCAGGTCTGAAGAGTTGTCCGAAAGGTCCAGCTCTAACGGAATCCATGGTACCGGGTTCCAAATCCATAAGGATGGCTCTGGGGACATATCTTCCTCCAGTAGCTTCGTTATAGTAAACGTTGATTCTTTCTAATTGTAAATCAGAGTCTCCGTGGTAGGTTCCGGTGGGGTCAATTCCGTGTTCATCAGAGATGACTTCCCAGAATTTGGCTCCGATTTGGTTACCACATTGTCCTCTATGTTAATTAAAACCGTTTAGCTCATTTATTTATACTTACTTTATAGTTTTTATATAGTTTTTACCCTTAGATGTGAACGATTTCTCTCATTTTGCTTAACTTTTTTCTTGTGCTTAAGTTTTTTTTGCTTTTGAGTAATTGTTTATTTTGAAATTTATTTATTTATTATATTATCTCAATGAGATTATTCCAAGGTAAATACTCACATAATAATTAATTCAAATTTGGAAGTTTTATTTAACATATATTTTAATATTGTTAGATATTGTGTAATAAATAAATTTTTAAACTAATATAATTATATATTAATTACTTTTTTCGTTCGTATAATTGTTAGCAATTTAACTTGAACATACACATACATTATAATATAAACTCAATATATATATATTTTTTCTTATTAATATGTAATAAATTATAAATTTGATTATTTTCTCAACATAAATTGAGATATAATAAAGTAATTTTAATTCAAGAAAGCTTTAATCCAACTTAACTTATTACATTATCCTATATATCTATAACAAATTTTATTTCAAATAATAATTATATGCAAATTTAACACATAAATAAAGCAATTAAGCTTTATAAATTATTATAATGGTATATTAAACTATGTTATATATGATCTAACTAGTTTTTATGTATTAGTAGAACATATTCTATTATATATGAATTATATAAATATTTTATTAATTAACAATTGTTTTTATTATCTAAAATTTGAATTTTCAAATTTAATTTTTCGCACTTATCGAATATTAATAAAATAAAATAATATAATAATGTAAATATAATATATTTTCAAAATCTAAATTAACAACATTATATTATAAATGATTTATTTTATAAAATTCTTAATCATGCCAGTTTATTTCATTCAGTTATATTTTATTTTACTACTTATTAAGATAAGTATTATAATTTATGTAAATTTTCAGATAATCATAATTATAAATATTTAATTATTTCTTCTTCATAGATTTAAGTACAATTAGAATATTAATTAACATTAATGACAAATTACTCGGAGAAATTATTGTTCATATTATAATCATGGATATTATTATATTATTGAAGTATAATAGATATCAAACTATTTTAATATAACTGATCTACAAATTGTTTATATAAATCTATATAATAGTTTGCTTATATAGACTATGAATAATACTTTGAAATTTAAAAATTATCTACACTTCATTAATAAAATATGGTATATAGTATTATGGAGTTGCAATTTTAATTATTTGCACTTTTTAAAAGTAGGTAATTTTAAATATTAATACATAATACATTTTTTATTTACTTAAATTACTTAACAATAATTAAACGGTCACATTTATGAATATAAATAATTCAAAATATATATTTATTGGTTCACTTTCCAGATAATTATAAAATTATGTATCTTTAGTATCTAGGCAATTATATTTTAAAATTTTTGATATTATATTATTTAAAGAAATTTTTATTTTCTTATTTAAAGTATTTCTAAAAGATTTAATTTTTTATAAAAACTAAATAAAAAATTCTTAAATTAAAATTAAAATATGTTAAAATGTTATAATAATAAAACACTTAATAATATATTTTATATTATAAAAATAAATAGATTCTCTTTATAATGATGCATTAATGAAATCGTATGGAAACTGATTATATATGGTGATTTTATAAAAGTAATTAGATTCTTTAACATAGCAATTAGATTTTTAATTATTTTAAAATGAATTTTATAAATTTAGAATAATATTTTTTTTAATTTTAATTTCCTTTTTAAACCAAAAAGTTTATAAATATATTTGGTAATAGGAATAGCATTTTTATAACGTCGAATCTACATATTATTATGTTGATTAAATAAAATTTAAGATAATAGTGTGTTCAATTGCTTATACAACTATATACTTATTAATTATATATTAAAAAATAACATACGCAAAAACCTTAATATAATTATTGTTTTTATCAATTACAATTAAATTTTAGAAAAATAAAATAATATTAATATTAGATAAAATGGATCTAACTACTTAACTATTGCAATAACACATATCTAAGCACGGAGTTAATCTTTAAGATCATTTATAAGATATTTTCGCAAAATATATTAAAAAAGAAGGAATAACAAGTAATAATGTATTTCCAATTGAAACAAGTTATAAAAACCTTAATTAAAGAAAATTTTTAAGAAACTGATATGTTAATAATCTTTATTAAAATAGATATTAAAGCGATTTTTTAAAAAACTTGATATAAAAAATAAATATAATAATATCACAATTCTAAATTTTATATTTTTTTAAAAATTTTCAAGATGATTGCAAATCATTTGAAGTGATATCTAATTTCATAAAAAGAAATTAATTTGTCTATAAAAACCCTAAATCTGATAATGAAGTTAATAATATTGCCATAACTCACGATGAAATATACGAATGGGTACAATAGAACTTAAAATTATTCAAGGTATAATTTGCAAATAAAATAATGAAAATGATAATTAATATATACTTTTTTTTTATTTAGGAATACTAAACTTTGAAAAAATAAAAGGAACTAAATATATTATTTCCCAATTTTATAAACGATTCAGCAATGTTTGAATGGGCAGGAGTAAACAAAATACTAAAAAAATATAATTTATATATCCTTATTTATGTATATATATATTAATCAAAGGTTAATTTTGGAGAAGAAGAATCCTTAAGAATTAATATGTCTTTGAGAAAATTATAAAATGAAACCAAAGCCACCTAATTGAGATTGTGGGGTAAAATATTAGCGAGAGAAAATGATTACTTTATAGCAGAAGGAATTACATCTAATCTTTATGCTGATGAAGTTCCCTAAGGAGTAGAAGGAAAAGGTGAAGGAGCTAATACATATACTTATTGGGCTACTCATAATGGTAAATAACAACCTTTACATATTCATTGTTTTTTATTGACTATTTTTCTATAATGTTTTAAGTATTGGGAGAATGGTTTGAGTTACCTTATATAACTCCTGAATAAATTTAAGCAGCCAGAGAAATCAAATATATTTTAACTGGATCTTTAAATGCTAATGTGAATGTATATCCTCCTTTCCCTGGAAAAGAAAAACATTTGGTACCCTAATTAAAATAAAATATGATTTTCCAAAATTAAATATGATTAAATTATTAGTTAAGAGCATAAATAGCTAGAATTTCTGCAGCAACAGTTTTATGTCCTAAGGATTTATATACATTTAACGAAGAAACAAAAGTCTTGGAGTTCGGTGAAGAACCTTTTAAATTATAAGAATATTCAGAAATAAAAACACTTGATAATTGGGTTCATTTATAAGCAGGATTATTAAATTTAGGAAGGTACTTTTATTAAAAAACTTCAGAGTTAATAATTAAATTATTTAAGATGTTCTTATTGGGTCGACCCCTCTATGCCTGAAGAAAAAAGAGAAGAAAGACTAGCAGAATTGGCAGAAAAGGATCCTGAAATTGAAAGATTAAAACCTATATCAGAAGAAAAATGTAATTATTATTATTAAATATAAATATACACATTATAATAAACAATTAAAATATTATTGTATACAAGCTCCCTATTGGAAAGAAGGAGACGAAGAAGAACAACCTAATTGGCTTATAAAAGAATACGGAGATACACAATAATATAATTTGATAGGTAAAGATGAAGGAAATGTAGGATGTTACGGAACTATTGCTTTAAAAAATCTGACTTGGCCAGGAGCTTATCTTGTTTCTAATGTATTTAAAATATCATTAAAAAAAAAAAATTTTTTAAATAATATAAAATACAATAATTTATAGAGCAAAACTTGGGCTAATATTTATATAGGATATGGATTAAAAGTAAATCAAAATCCATTTAACCCTGTTCAACCTCCCAATATTCAAGATGAAGGAGATGATATTGAGGAATTCCCTGAAGTACACAATCAATATAATATTAAACGATATATAGAAAAATTATAATTATCATATTTATTTTAAGCCTAATCCTGATAAACCTGAAAACATTATTGAACCTGATAGTGATAAAGAAGGAAAAGAAGGAGAAGAAGGAGAAGATGAAGAAGCGTGATTTTTCTGATTTATATATACCATAATAATATTATAAATTAATAAAAACGCTATTTTTATTTTTTACTATAAGTTTTAAATTTAGTAATATAAATATATAAAAAAAATTGAGTTAGTTAGTTTATTTAATTTTAATCAATGTTATTTTTATTTGTTTTATATTCTTAAAATTTTTAATTTCAATATTATTTATATATATATATGTCATTGCTCATAAAATTTTCTAAAATATGCTCTTCTATAAAATAATAATAAATAAATTAAGAAATTATTGTAGTAAATATTTTTTCTTAAGGGTTTACTTATTATAGTTCTTCAAATTCCTATTGATCATTTTTAATTTAATCTAATTACTTTTGCTAATAAAAATATGGTGCTGGTAAATCTAGATCTAAATCATGTTTTTACATATTTAAATAATCTCTTGTATAATATGCACATTTCTTTATTTGCTTTTTTTATTTTAAATTCGCATCCATATTTTCCTTTTTTTCTTATAACTCTTTCATACACTGGTTTAAACTGTCAAATTTTGATAGATAAGTATATTATTAATCATCTTAATTACTATGATTTAAATAATTTATATATATTTTTTCAAAATTTTATCTTAACTCGTCATATTCTTTTAATTTCATTTCAATGGTCTAAAAATCTCCAATAACGCTTTATTCTAACTTTTATTGAAAATTTTTTTCTTGAGATATTTTTTATTCTTATTCTATATTTTATTATCCTTAATCTAGGTCATTATCAGAAAATTCTATAATATTATTTTCCATATTTTATATAATTTATTTTATTTTTCTGATCAAAATATTATCATAATTATGTGATAAGTCGAGCTAATTGCTATGTATACCTTATTTTATAACCTAATTTACAATTTCAGTTAATAAAGATTCTTACTGAAAAATGTCATTTAGCTTTTTATAATCTATATAATAATATTTATATAATTCATATATTTAGAATTTAAGTATTATAAATTATATTACCTTCATTATTATTTTACTCCTTGATTTTAGGTTATTTTATTAATGTTGACTTATTTTATATATCTATTTTCTTTATTTATATATTATCATTTGAATTTTAAATATTTTCACAGTCTTTAAAATGAATTTTAAATTTTTATATATTTAAATTCAATGCTTATTATAATCCAAAGTCCCCCTCAACTATAATTTCATCTGCATTATCTAAAGTCTAATAGTAAGTTATATAAAATTTATGTACTTAATTTAATAGTCAAGTAATATATTATTTATATTACATGATATGATAAATATGCTAATTTATTTCTATTTATTCCAAATAAATGATATCCAGATTCTATTAAATTATAATAGGATTTATCTTTTTCTTATAAAGATATTTTTTAATTTTGCTTTCAAACTATATTTTTAAAAAATTGTATTATGCCATTCTTTCTTAGTTATAATATTTTTTTATATTAGGAATTATTGAATTATTTTAATATTGAATATTAATAATTAAATATTCTGTATATCATTCACCAAAATTTATCAGAATTATAGTAATAATTAATAGCACTATAAATTCTTTATTTATTCAAAAATGTATTAAAAATAAGCTTAATAATCGCAAGCCTATATATTTAGTTTGTATATATATACATCAATAAGATTTATGATTAATAATAAATTCTTTACTTAAAATTGTATTCTAATAAGTTTCTAAAAAAAATATTAGATTAAATAAATTTTAAAAAATAAAATTATAATATTTTTAAAAACAATAATTAATAAAATATTTGTTTAGATAAGAAGTAAATGTTTAGTTTTATTATATTTATATATATTATTTAATATAATGACATTTCTGCAGATTTATGGGAATTTTATTATTATTGATTTTGTATTAAATATATAAAACCCCGTAAAAATTGCATGAGAATTCTAAAATAATTTTAATCAAATATTCATAATAAATAATAATAATAACAATTGTAATTTAAAAATATACAAATTTATTATATAATTTATACTAATTAAATAATATATATATATATTTATTTATTTATTACATTTATTTATATAATTTTAGTATAAATGAATTTTTGGAAATTCAATTCTAAATTATAAATATTAATAATTCTATCTTTAAAGATTGTATCAATATAGATAATAATATTAAGTCGGATTAAGGGAAATTAAGTAATAATAAAATTAATTTATTTAAAAAAAAAATAAATAAAAATAGAAGAAATCATGAAAAAATATTGTTTAATGATATGCATATTCTTAATCATATTATAAATAGTATATGCTAATAAAACCCCTATTTCCTTTGACCAGCTATATTAGTGCAAATAAAACTGCATTGGAGAATACTAAGATGAGTGCGATGAAGAGTGTGTAAATATTATCATTGAATAAAAAAATTCAAAAGTTATGTTCTGTAGAGAATTTTACAATAGAGTTGATACTCAAAGCTAAAATAAAGAAGTTAATGATATATACTAATTTGCTGAATATCGTGAATGCCTTAGATCATAAACCTAAATGTATTAGCAATATCCTTAAAGATAAATTTTTGAATGTGAGACTTCATGTTTCGAAAGTTTGATCTAAGAAAATGGGTTTGATTTTAATTAGGATATTCAAAAACTATATGATGAAGAGGGAGATGGAAACGGTGATTCGATAAATAATAATACAACTCCTTAGGGGAATTTTCTTAATTTTAATGTAAAAAATAATTTTATATTATTTAAATATTGTATAGTCTTATTAGAAACATATTAATTATTGTGATTAATAATTTTTTTTCTTTGAAATTTTTAAATCACTTAATACAAAATATTTAAATGTCAGTAATTTAATTTAACTTTAATTTTATTAGGACTTAATGAAATGTGAATAACAATGCAATTTTAGATCAAATAAATCTATAGAAATATAAATTTAGAGTGATTCTATATGTAACAAGATAGAGGAAAGCATTTAATTCAATTACAAGTCAAACTATTCAAGTTAAAATTATATTAGCGAAGGGATCACAGATCTTATAAAATTGTGTTATACAAACTTAGAAAGCAATAAGAATATTGATTAAAATGGAAAGTAAATTTTGAAATGCTCTAATGAATGCATGGAGAATTTAATCTAATTATCTAAAAATTCATGTAATAATATATATAATTAATATATAGATAAATGTTTTAAATTCTTAAAAATTTAGAATATAACTGATGATAAATGCTAAATAAATAAGCTACATTATTTTTGAATTATTACTTTTATAATCTTTAGTTTTACTTTAAAAATTGACTTATATTTAAGAATATTTTTATTCTTATGTATAATAATTATTAAATTTATTTATATAAAATTGTTCTAAATTATAAAATATAAATTTTCATAATTCTTTCTTTATATTTAACTTAAGTTCATTTTTCATTTTTCTTTTCAATATTTATTGTTTAGAATAAATTTTTATATTTTCTCTCTCTTTATTAGGTGAATTATTCTATGAATAATTTATCATTTTTTTAATTACCTGGTGCTGAGATACATTACTAGAAAATGACTTATCTACAATACTAGGGCTTTATAGTATATGAGACATTTTAATATGAGGGGAAAATAGATTTTAATACTTAGTAGTAGATAAAAATTTCTTAGACAATTTTTTTATGACTTCTTTATAGTTAAAATTGGGGTAAAAATATTTAAAACTAAATATCTTATCAAAATCACTATGAAAAAATTCCTCTATATTCTGTTTTTTAGGCCTACTTACTAACATTATATTATTTTATGAAGACATCATTGAATTAGTTTGAGGAATATTTTAAGAACATTTTTGATTTTTTAATTAGTCATTATTTTCAGGCGTATTTAAATAGTCATTATTAAGAATTTTTTAAAATGTAGCTTTTTTAATTGCACTTCTTTATACAAAATTTCTTTATTTTGAACAATTCATTTTCTGATCCTATTGAATATCCAATTTTATTTTTTTTAAATGTAATATCAAATTTTAAACTAGCTAATATGTTTATCCTGTATAAGAATATTGTTTTTCTTTTTAATACTATTCCAACTATTCTATCAATCTAACTTATGACTATTATTATTAAGTATGTGGCATACTATTTTTGATAGAATTATTGTCTTTGTTACTTCCGCTGTCTGACTCTCTTATTTCTTCTAATATTTCAGTATTAGAATTTAAAGTAGGATTCAAAGCCTACATATTTTTATCTTAAAATATAAACCTATATTTTCAATAAAAAATAAAAAAATTAAATATATATTTTTGATATAACAATATATTACGCTGTATCTAAATCAGAACTAGATGATTTATGATTAAAAGTTGTTTAAGTAGAAACAAAATTATTATTAGAAAATTTTTATTTAGAAGATATTCCGGATTTCTATGTCTATTACTTTTCTTTTTCTAAAGATTCAGAATTTTCGTTCATTGGATAATTTACTCCTGTATAATTAAATTCTCCTAAATTAGATAATGAGGAAATGTTATTTTTTGACTAATTTAATTCTTTATGCGAAAAGTTCTTAGGAGATAGTAGACTATTTATAAGCAAATTTGAGTTGTTTGAATTACAATTATTTTCTTGTTGTAAAATTGAAATATTTGAATCCCTATGACTTAAATAAATAGATTAACTTGTTAATTTTTTGCAGTCTAAATTTTAATTAAAACTTGACTTCTTTATATTTTCTGAAAATGATTACTATGAAAAATCTGAACTTTTTCTATCATTCTTACTATTTTTTTTCTCTTATTGTTATAAAGGATTGTAACTAATATTTTATGCTTATTAATTTACAACTTATGATAATTCTTGTTTTTCTGATTACATTTCATCCTATATATATTTAAGCGTGAATATTTAATTATCAGAGGAAGAAATATTATTTTCACTTCCTTTAGAATTGGGGATATCTTCTCCATTTAATTCATTTACAAAATCAATTGAATACATTTCATATTCAGTCTCACTGATTTCCTCATTACTAATTAGCTATTCTATATAATCTATATCAATGCATTTATCTTCAATTGTAAATTTTTTCTAAAAAATGTTTAATTTTAATATCATACATTCGAAGCTAAAAAATTACCTAAGAAGAAGTAGGATTGAAATTTATAAAAATTTAATTTGTAGTAAGTATAAAATCTCTATCTTTTTCTTTTTATAAAGTAGATATATATTCTTAGTCATTTTTAAGCGCACAGACTTTTCCTGATTAGTAATGCTATATAATCAAATCTAATCGTTTTTTTCTCAATATGTGGTTTTGAATAGAATAACATTTTAAACTATTAAATTAAGTTTAACATCGATAGAATTTTATTCTTCCATGATGTGGAATTGACCTTTAATTCTTATAAAGCATCGTCAGTTTATTAGGACAATGAAATATCAAAGGACAATTGAATCCGTTATGTCTATAGGTTCCACAAGAAAAACATTTTTTTTAGTTTAAATTAGAAAACATTGATTTATGTCTCATAAAACAAATTTTTTCCTTAATACATAATAAATATAATATATTTTTAAAAATTGTGTTTATAAATTTACATAGTCATCTGGAAATTATTTTAAAAGATTAATCCAAACATCAAATTCTACATAGTTAATATAGGATATTCCTACACTTTTCAAAGAGTATTTTCTAGGTTTCTAAGTGATAAATTCTTAAAAATCAAGTGCCTTTATTCCTTTTATTTTTTCTAAATCTTTCTTTTATTGACTAAGTTAATTTTCTATATATGATTCTACTTCTCCTTTTCGTAAAACTATAAACCGGTTATCAATTTCCCCTTTATTATAAATAACTTCATTTGGACTGTACATTTTTTCTTTCATATTCAATGATAAGGCTTTTATAAATTCTTATGATAGTCGAGGAGAAAAAATTTATAATTAAGTTAAAACCTTATATAAATAAAGATTATAATTACAATGTTAGATTTTTGCATAATTAAAGTTTTTAATATAATGAAAATAGTTACATTCTCATAAAGATTACAATAAATTTAATTTTATAAATTTTATGGTAGCAATTTAATTATTTTTTCACCATTCTAAGGCCCATCATCATCTTTCATTTGTTTATAATGTAAAAAACTTAATACTTTCACATAAAGCTATATAAAAGAATAATTTTAATATCTTTTGAATAATTTATTTTTATAATTACATTTTTATCAATGCACCTAGCATTCATATATTTTTAAATTTCTATCTGCTGCTATCTTTTAATTATTTTATTCAAATTTAAATAATTTTAAGTAAAATATAGAATATTACCGAAATTTAGACTATTTATTTGCTCTTTCTTAAAATATTTATCCTATTGTATTCACGCTATAAGCAAACAGTCCACAAGCAATAATAGAATCTATTAAATAATATAATATTACATTAATATTTTTGAAAAATATATAAATTATAATTACATATTAATACTAAAATTTTTTCTTCTTAGGTCACAGGGTATATCTTTAAAATTTAAATGATTTATTACAATCTTATGAAATAAAATAAAATATATAATTGTATTACATCTCCATATCCCACCTAATTTAAACAAATTAAATAAAAATATAGACAGAAAATTTATTATTGTATAATTTAAATTTATTTTTACTGTGCAAGATGTAACAATAGCAAAATATAATGATTCTATATATTAATTCCACCAAGACAAGTTATCTATTTTTTAAGTTTGTATCCAAGTATTACTATAGTTGTTTTAAATTCCATAATTCCCAACAAAAAAAAACTACATGCAAATAAATGGGAAAGTAAAATCATCATATAGAGTAATTTTGATAGTATAGACACTGTTTAAAATCTAATTAAATATAAATTTTCAAACTGATTACATATTAAAATATATTATAAAGCAATTTACTTTTAAGATATTTAAAAGAATTCTATTAAATGTTAAGCTTAATCTGGAATTTTTTATCTAAATTAAATGAATCATAATTAACAAATAAATAAATGAAAATAATTGAATTTTAAAATAGGCTATTAAACTATTTACACTTTTATTACGAATAGTAGCTATAATATCTACAACTATGGAAAAAACTATTCTGTAAAAACTAAAGAAAAAGTTGTTATAAAATCAAGTAAAAATCCATACTACATATAGTTTTTGATAATTTTTGACTTGCTAGTTATTAGAAGCCCCTCTTCAAAAAAGGGGGTATTAAAGTTAATTAGAATATCGATTATTAAAAACAAAAAAGGAACCAAGTGATATGAGATAAACTCATTTGCCTAGAGTGATATTAAATATTAGAATTTTTAAAAAATTAAAAATAATAAATATAGTTTTTAAATTTAGATTAATTAAAATTTGTATTACTTTTAAAGTTAGATTGAAGGAAAATTTTATTGTGCTATAAAATATGCAATACAAGATAATTAATAAGGTAACGCACTTATAAATTAATAAGAATACATTGTTAGGTTCAAAAACTCTAATTTTCATCAAACCTTTTCTAATTTTATCAATCTGTTTTGACAAGAAAATGAAATAATACTTTTTTTATCCAGGAAAATAGCATTTATCATTTATTAAATCGAAATTATTTTATTATAATTTAGTAAAATTGATTTATGAAACAGTTTCTTTAAGATTCAAAATAAATTATCTACAGTAGCATAAGACATTTATAAAATTATACAAACTATTGAATATTAATAACCTAAATTCAAATAAATATATCGTTAGTCATTTTAATATTCTAGATTATAAAAGTGAAATATTTTTAATTATTAATTATTAATTATTTAGATTAATCAAAATTCAACAAGTTTAATAAAATGATATCAATTAATATAAAAATAAAAAAATTATATAAATTTAAATTAAACTTTACTCTTATCTTTGAGATTTTTTGTAGTTAATATTTTTTAAAGTTAAAGTTACATCTAAATTGTAATGTTATTGCAAATATCGTTTATTTTTTTCTCTGAATGAGGTATGAGAACAGTAATAATATTTATTTTTAAGGCTTTAATTTCTAATCTCTTGATTTTTTTACATTTTATCTCTCTATTAAAAAGAAAAAACTTCATAATTATTTATTTACTGATTATTCTATTCATTATATTGATTTTTTTATTAAAATTTTTATTATTCATGAATTTAAATAGAAATATCATTGGAGTTTCCACTCTTTTATTCAGGTGACATAATTGGGGTATCTTTTCTTTAATTTCTATTTACTAATTCAATTTCTTATGTATTAAAAATATTTCTTCTTATAAATTCGGCCATCATAGTTTTTTCTTCTGAATTCTCCATTATCAGTGTACTTAAAGAATTATTTCCTTAATTACTCATTATAGCTAAATTTAGAGAGTTTTTATTATTTTTATTTTATTTTCTATAATATTTCTAATTATTATTAATTTAAATTTCTTTCTAATAATATTAAATATTCATAAAAAAATTAATTTATTAAACTAAAAAAAACTTATACTAATAATATATATAATATATTCAATAAAACAACTTTTATTAAAATTCTAATATCATATAATAATTATTTTTTTAATAATTAACTAGCCATATAGTAAAATGATAATTTGAATTTTCTTTAGTTTTATTTTTTAATGATTTATTATTTAATATAGAAACTATCCAAATGATGTTAGTTAATTAAATAACAATGATGATAAATACTATTTATATTCATAATATAAAAGAAAAAGGAAGATTATTTTTATTTTCTAAAATTAATATGTTGAAATAATGTTTATTTAAAGTAAAAATATTCTAATTATATTAAATTAAAATAAATATTCAAATTTCTATAACAATAGGATCAACATCTCCATTATTACTTGCTCTGAATACATACTCAGCTACCTAATGATTGTTATCCCACAAAAGTGAATTTATAGGTTAGTAATTTAAAATTGAATACTAGGTAAACTGTTCAAAGCTATCAAATCTTTACTTATTCTTTCTGGCCTAGTTAACAAACATATTAGCTTCGTATTAGCTGACTGATACAGATTCTGGACTATGGTTAGCATTAATAGATGGTCTACATAAAATATATTAAATTTTAACCAAAGTCATTAGAATATTACTATATGAATATAATATAGACGTACAAAATAAAAATTAATTACTTCCATTCAAAAGCATTTTTTCTGGATGATATTAAGACAAAAATATATTTTTATAATCTCCTTTACCTTCTAATGTGGCAACAAAAGATTTACCATTACTCTCTGAAGTAGAAGTCAAGTCAAAATTACTACTTAAAGAGCTAGTCTTATAAAAGTGATCAATTTCCAATCCATATCTTCAAATTAATTATTATTAATGAAATTCTATATTAATAAAGATATTTTTAAACCTATGATTATAATAAAAGGCCTTTCCAGTTTCTATGGTTTAATATAAATATTCAGGAATATTTTTATATATCATATTATCTTGCATATTATTGTAATTTATTTTCGTATTAAGAGAGTGATTAGTACTATTAAAATTGTCTAAAACTTTATCATCCTAAGTCACTATCATTGCTATCATTTCATATCCCATACAAGTTGCCCATAAAGGGAATTAATCTGAAAACAATGTGTATAAGTTAAATTGTCCTATAAGATTCTATTATTTACCTCTTTAGTTGAATTGCAAGACTTTTTTCAATATTTTTTCTCCAGTAATAGTTTAGTTTGCAAAGCCTGTATGAGTTTATTCATTTACCCATAATGAGCTATATATGAAAAAACTAAAAATTAATTTTTAAATTGAAATATAATTTTATACGCATCTCCTCCCGGAATTAATACTCCATTTATTCTTTTCAGCAAAAAATTCAAAGTAGTGTCATTTAAATTGTAAGGTATTGGTACTACTCTTCCTCCTGCACTCTCAATCCATCTAACATAAGAAACTGGTATATATGAATATCCTAAAATAAGTACAGTGAAATAAATTTTTATATTTATTATAGTAAAATTACTTTTTTGTATATTAATATTACAATATATAAAAATACTATACCTTCCTCAGCTTTATAATGATCTTCTATATCCTCAGAAGGTTAAGCAAATATTCCAATTACGGGTTCAAAATGTTCGATTCCTTCTTATGGCTCATCTTAAATTAATGTATTTTCAACAAATTTATTAAAAAACCTAGAATTTTATACAACACTGAAGCTATATAAAACTAATAATACTTTTATTAATATCATATTCATTTTAATTTAATTTTTTATTTGTAACTTTTTTTAATTCTTAAAATGATAGCAATGATAATCACTTTTATTTTTTTAAAATTTATTGTTTTTTTATTATTTGATTTATTATTTCTATAATAAACGATATATTGATCTCTTTATTACATATTTAAATATAAAATACTATAACTCATTAATTTTTGATAAACAATTAGTATATCTTATATTTAAATAAATTTATGACTAAAAAATAAATTATTTTGATAAAAATGATTGATTACATTTAACATATATCATTAGAAATTATCAAGAATTTATTCAATTAATTTGATTATTTTTTCTATCGACTCTAAGGCTTGATTTTTATCGATGAATATTGTTGGAAATCTGTTGTGCATCCACATATATAATTCTGTTACATTATAGAATTATTATAGTTATTCAAGACATTGTCTACTGTATTCAAAATTAAAATCCTCAAATATATTTGGAAACTATACAAACTCTTATGTTTTAAATTCTTCTGCAAACCTGACCAAATACTAAGCAGATATATTATGTTTTCCTCTAAAATTTATAGGAGCTTAGGCAAAAATAAATTAATCGGAAATTTCTAATCCCAGATGGTCGATTAAATCTGCTTAATCTCTAAAATCACCATATTTTTAAATAAAGTATATGCCTAATATAAGAATTTATTTTTCTTAAATCTGTAATATTATCTATATATATATTTAATATTTACTATCTAATTATGATATGTTCACAAATATTAATAAAACTTCAGATAATTTATATTATTTTCCTG
This sequence comes from Miamiensis avidus, assembly GCA_037039885.1. NCBI lineage: Eukaryota > Ciliophora > Oligohymenophorea > Philasterida > Glauconematidae > Miamiensis > Miamiensis avidus. The sequence continues at coordinate 1,038,005 of JAWVGU010000007.1, read as the reverse complement.
TTAACTCTTCTAAAATTTTTTGAAATCTTTTAGTAAACCAACAGAAGGAAATAAACCAGCTCTTTTAATTGATTTCTTTAGAAGTTTAAATTTTTCAATTTATTTTTCAGAGTATTATTTCACTGGTAAATCAAATTAAATTAAAAATAATTTAATAAAAATTATAAATATAAAAAAAATTAAATATATTTTTTTTTACATTTTTCTGGAAAAGTTCTATCATTGATATAATTTTCGTAAGATTACTAAAAATTATATAAATATCTAATGTGATTCAAGTCTTTTTAGTTTGTGCACATAATAGTCCCTTCTTAAAAATCTCTTCCTGCTCTACCAGCAATTTATAGATATAACTATTTATTTATGTTAATTTATTTATTTATTTTAATTTATTTATTTAATTTACAGAATTATTTTTTTGCATATAAGTATCATTTTTCTTTAATTCTGTAAATATGATTCTTTTGATATTAAAATTTAATCCCATTCCAATAACATCTGTTGCAACCAAATAACTGTATTGTTGTGAGTTAAAAAGACTTGCCTATTATTTTCTAACTTATGGAGGTAACCTTCCATATCTAAATAATTTAAAAAATAAAAAATTAATATTAACGCAATATTAATAAGATATTTACAGTATGGCGCATTAGTCCTTTGGTTATATTTGATTGATTTTCTTTTTTAGGTCTAATATAGTTCTTGATGAAAAACCTATTAAACAATCTCCTGGTTATAAATCGGAATAATTAAATAGTTTGTGCGAAAGTACTAAATTAGATCTTCGTTTATAAGAAAATTCTTCAAATTCATCCCCACACTATTTAATTATTTTTTTAACCACTGCCATTGCTTTTAAATCTCTAAACAGTTTATAAACATTTTTATATATAATTTAAAACTCATATATAAATATTAATACAACTATTTAATACCCACACAAATGAATTTCCTTTGCAGGAAGTCCTAAAATTATATTAGTCCAAGAGCTTCCCCTCTCAAAATCACCTATCAACTAAACTTCATCAACAACAGCACAGTCAAATATGTTTTCACATTAATTTACAAATTTATTTGTAGCTAATTCAACTAATTTAATATAAATTCATATTAAAAAAATGCGAAAAATGAAGTAAGCTTTTCTACATACCTGTACAACTAGTAAATTAGGCACCTTCTTTAATAATTTTTTCTTGACCTGTCTCTAGGTTACACTATAAATTACTATTTTGTTCTTCTAATTTCTACTACACTTCAGCCGCTAATAGCCTTAGAGGAGCACAATAAATTCCACTTTTCGCTTATGATAGTTTTTATAAAGCCTTTAGTTTAAATGTAATATTTTTTAAATTGCTATATAGAATTTTAATATTTATATAATTTTGTACAGTATATGTTTTCCCTGAATTAGTTGGTCCAGAATGAAAGATGAATTTTCTTTTTAATTCTCTTGTAAATGGATACTATAGATGCAATTATTATAAATTAGCTATTATATTATTAAAATTATTAGAACTCTATTGTTTAAATAGATTCAAAAATCACTAAGTAAATAATCTAAAATACCTATTTAAAGTAATTCTCTAGATAAATTAATTTTTTCGGGATAATTATTTTATAAAAACTTAACATATAACTCTAAAAATGGCTTAAATGCCCATACATTTTTGTTAGCTCCAAGAAAAGATATTTTAGTTGATTATTTTTCTTTTTCAGCTTGACTTATTTTTGACCATAGCATAACATGCTGCTGCATTTCTTCCCTATCCTCGAATAATTCTAAGAATTCTTACACCATTTCTACTGAAAAGAGTTGCTAGACAAATCCATATTTTTAAATTGCATATTAATGAAATTCTTCTTTTAAAAACATAGAAAATATATTTTAGTATGGAATTTTAAACTGGTCACTCACTAAATTAAAAAAGCTTATTCCGCCTGCATTTTTTGCTTTGAACAAATTGAATTAACATATCTATTATTATTAATCTTTTTAAATAGTTTTTAAAAATCCAGCGTTAAAACACGGCTTAAAAGATATTAGTTTTCTCAAAGTTTATACTTTTCTAAGCATCATTTTCTCAATATTCAACTCTTTCTCTTATACTTTAATTAGATTTTTATATTTTTTTAATAGGGACTTGTATAAAAATAAGTAAATATTTTTAGTATTTAATCCACTAATTTTAAATATTTTAATTTGAGGTGAAAATTTAACTAAAAGAAAAAAATAAAAATAAATAAAATATTTTCAATCATAAATATATATTTATATACCTTTATTTTATAATATTTCTAGATTTAAAATATATTATAATAGGTTTAGTTGAAAATTAATTTTATAAATGATAATCATTTAGTCTACTATACTATCGTAGAGTTAATTATAATTTTAAATTTAAGTAATATTTTCACTCTTAAATTAGCGGTTATCTCATTTAGTTATTTCTCTTTTATTGTTAATTTTATTAGTAAGACATTTCATTTTATCTATTATTCTGGTGAAATGATCCTGTCCTTATTTGAATATTGATTTATTCTTATTTCTATATAAAAGTAGAAATTTAATATGATAAGTAATATTATATTGTAAATTAGGTTACTTAACGCTTTCTTCTATCCCAAAATAAAAATACTCCTATAGTTCCCATGATAATTAAAAGTAAAAATAAAACATATAATACAAATGCTTCTCTGATAGCTTCAATATCATCCCCATCAATTCCGGTTCTTAAAATAAGTATTTGGTAATTATATGAAATATTATAATAAATAATAGTAATTCTCATGAAAAGTTAACATAAATATTAATAATATTTTATATATAAAGCATTATTTAAAATTACTCTCTACAATAGGTTCCATTATAGCAAGTATATTCTGGAGTAGGGCAACAATATTATCCACAACATTCTTCTCCAAAATAGCATTTGTGGGAATGAGTCGTTGAGGTATAATTATCTTCATATTATTTGTTTTTATGATAATGACATGTATAGGAATTGAAAAATGTATATTCTTCATTTGACTTTCTTTTAACTATAACTTGATTTTATATATTTTATTCATTCAGTTATGTTAATTCTCCATCATCACAACTAATGTAATATAGCTGACTAAATAAAATAATAGTTAAAAAAACTAAAGGTCTGTTTAAACTTGCTTTTTTTTTTATTTCTACATTATATACTTTATTTTTTAATTGATTTGAGTATTTATGATAATTTGTATATTATTTAAAGTAATGATTAATAATAATTAAGTCTCTTTTCTGATGGAATTTGTAAGAACTTTTAAATAACTGAACACCATTGCAACCATTATTTCTTATTTATAAAATAAAAAGTAATCTATTTCTAACAGAACATGAATTTTATTATTTATATTTTTTTTACAAAATTTTAGATTACTTATAATAAACGATTTGGGAAAAAAAATAATAATATTATATTATTTTATTTAATATATCATTTATTTTTAATAAATAACAATCCAATATAATGGTAAAAATTAATATAATGTTATTAAAGTTATAATAAGAAGTGCTAATTAAAAATACATATGCGTATATATTGATTTTTGGATTAAAAATGAATTATGTTATATTGATTTTATTATAATAGATTTTTCCTATAAGACGTATTTTAGTAAGATTGGTTGATTGGCTGATAGATACTATAGTTGGTCATAATTATTAATATTCTTTGGATTTTTATGTAATATTAAATAACTAATTATTATCAATTAATCCTAAATAATAAATTAATTTGTATAAGAAGAATATTAGTAGAATAAAGAAAAATAAATTATTATCATATTCACCAATAACAAAATATAAAAATTTATAATGATACTTACTAAGATACCAAAAAAGCTGACATGTAATGCTTTTTCTCTTATAAGAAGAAATGTACGAAATTTTTGTGCTATTGAAAGAGAAGAAATGGAATATGATGTACTAATTGTTGGAGGAGGTCCTGCAGGATTAGCTACTGCCATTAAACTAAAGTAATTAGAAAAAGAACATGATAGAGAAATTAACGTTTGTGTTATTGAAAAAGTAATATAATCATATTTTATCATTATTTTTATTTTAAATTTATTTTTAATTTAAGTTATAATATAAAATAAAAAATTTAAAGTAAATACACTTAATACATTCTTATAAATATATATATATTCATTAATTTAATAAAAAAAATTAATATTTTTAATTTTATATTTAAAATTTACTATAAGGGATCTGAAATTGGAGCCCATATTTTAAGTGGAAATTGTTTTGAAAGCAGAGCATTAGATGAATTATTCCCTAATTGGAGAGGAATGGAAAATGTAATATTATGATATGATAAATTTTATACAAAATGATTATTTTTTATTTTTTAATTATATTTAGAGACCTCCAGTGGATGTAAAAGTAAAACATGATAAATTTATTTATTTGACCGAAAAATCTAGTTTTTCATTCCCTGATTTTACCATTCCGAGAAGTTTGCATAATGAGGGAAACTATATAATTTCTCTCGGTAGTTTGACTAGATGGCTTGGGGAATAGGCTGAAGAATTAGGAGTAGATATTTTCCCTGCCACTGCTGGAGATTAAGTTTACTATGAAGATGGAAGAGTTAAAGGAATTATAACAAAAGATATGGGAATCGGAAAAGACGGAAAGTAAAAAGACACTTTTATGGCCGGAATAAAAATGTTGGCTAAATAAACTGTTTTATCTGAAGGAGCCAGAGGTTCTCTATCTGAATAAATAATCGACTAGTATAAACTTAGAGAAGGAAAAGATCCTTAAGTTTACGGAATCGGAGTAAAGGAAGTGTGGGAAATAGACCCATCCAAGTTTGAATCTGGGCTGGTATAACATACTGTTGGATGGCCTTTAGATCCTTAAACTTATGGAGGGTCTTTTATGTATCACCAATCCCCAGAAATCGTTCATTTAGGATTTGTCGTTGGGCTGGGATACTCTAACCCTTACATGAATCCTTATGAGGAATTTCAACGATTTAAAACTCACAAAGCTATATCAAAATTCATAGAAGGAGGAAAATGTATAAGTTACGGAGCCAGAGCCATGAATGCCGGGGGATACTTTTCCATTCCCAAATTGACTTTTCCTGGAGGTGTTTTGGTGGGATGTTCTGCTGGATTCCTGAATGTGGCCAAAATTAAAGGAGCTCACAATGCTATCAAGTCTGGAATTGAAGCCGCCAATTCAATTTTCCATAACTTAGACGAATAGGGAGAAATTAAGGAATACCAAACAAGAATGGATAACTCTTGGGTAATGGAAGAACTTAAGGCTTCTAGAAATGCAAAAAGTTCATTCAAAAAAGGTCTTCACGGGGGACTGGTTCACAACTTCTTGAGTGCTTTCGTATTCAAAGGAAAAGAACCCTGGGATATAAGAAACTCTGTCAAAGATAGTGAAACTTTAAAGATAAGGTTTGAAAAATTAGAAAATCAATTTACAATTGATATATCAATAATTAATAAAATAATATTTTTATTTTAGATAAGAAGGGAACAAAATTGAATACCCTAAACATGATGGAAAACTAACTTTTGATTTGCTTGAAAACTTATAAAAATCTGGAACAAATCACGATCATGACTAGCCTAGTCATTTGAAAATTAAAGAAGTAAAAGCAAACTATTTCTGATATATATAATATATTTTTTTCGATTTAGAATTTAAAAGAATCCAACCAAGTTTCTTTAAATAAATATGGTGCTCCAGAATAAAGATTCTGTCCCGCAAATGTTTATGAATTTGTAGCTGATGAAGAAAATGAAGGAGAATTAAAGTTATAAATTAATGCTTAAAATTGTCTTCACTGCAAAAGTAATTATTACTCTAAAGTAGTTAGCAAAAATTAAATTAATATTAATTATTTCATATAGCATGCTCTATTAAAATGGTTGATGAATATATCGATTGGACTGTTCCTGAATCTGGAGGAGGACCAAATTACTCTAATATGTGAGGATTTTACATTAGATACATTAATTTGTACATATTAATAAATAAATTTTGATTTTATATATATTTACTTTACTTTAATTTATCTGATTAATATATATTTTCTACAACTAAAATCATCGAAAATGATCAATCTTATATATTTTTCGTTCATATCTATATTTAACTTGATTATTGCTTATTTATTCTCATTTATTTTTACCTAGAATAAGATTTTAGTTACTATGTATAATATATTGAAAATTTCATATGATTATAATTTCTTACACTAAAAATTAAACCATAAAAACATATAATAAATATATTAAAATTATTAAAGCTCTCTTTCTAACTATTCAAAATAAAAATATGAATAAAATTTCTTCCGATTTAAGTAAATTTATAATTCAAAGTTTCAAAAATTTTTAATTTATACACAACAGCTTTATAACTATTGATTTATAATTACTAGTATAATCTTGCGAATAAAATTTAAATCCTCTCGGAGAAAGAATGCTTGATTTATCATGTAGACATTAATTATATTAATAAAATATTTAAATATTTGTTTAAATTATAATTTTAATTTAATTTATCATTGATAGCTATAAAAATCTCTGTAATTGAAAATTTGAATGCAACCTTAGTAATAATTTTGTATAAAAACTATAATCAATAAATACATTTTTTATTTGTTTTATATTTATAATTCTTTACTTCTTACTATTATTAAATTTAAAAAGATAAATACACATTTTATTTTAATTTTAAATTCATATAGGACTAGTATGATTGTATTAATTTGTCAGATAATGAAATAAAAAAATTGGAAAACTTTAGTGTGCTTTAAAGGTTTGATTTGATTTGATATAAAGTAGAATTTTTTGAATTTAGATTAATAAATATGGTTATAATTTAGGTTAAAAACTCTGATACTCAATAATAACAGGATATAAAAGTTATCAAATTTAGCGTACTCACTCCCTAATTTAGAAAATTTATCTTTAATGAATAATAAAATCTCTCAACTCTCAGAAATTGATGCTTTAAGTGAATCTACTAATTTATAAAGACTTGTTCTCTATAATAATACTGTCACTCAAGTAAAAATATATAGCTTAAATTATCTCATTCCATAACAAATATCCACAATGTAACGCATTAATTCATTAATAAAAAACAGGCCTAAAATTACAGACTTTATGTTATTGCAAGAATTCCTAGTTTAAGAATATTAGATTTTTAAAAAATATCGAAATAGGAAAGAGAAGAAGCCAAAAAGAAATTTAATTTCGAAGTTTCAACTTTAGATAGTGAATAATTAAAAAAATAGAAGATTAGAGTAATATTCTTATAATTTAAAAAAGTGAGTTTTTAATACTAATATGATTTCATTTCCCCAATAATAGTAATTAATAGAGGGAGCTAAAACAATAGAAGAAATAAATAGATTGGAATTACTGCTTAAAAGCGGAGAATTAGGAAACTAGACCTATTTCGAAAAAACTTTAAACAGTTTTAAAGTATGATACAATTTTATATTTATCAGCTTATATAAAATTTAAATTCTATATGTTTTCATAATTTATACATAAAATACAAAGCATATAAATAAATAATTGATTTAAATTACGAAAAATACTTTAATAATTCATAAAATGTGATCACAACCCTAATTACTCCTAAATTAATATCACATAAAAACTGATTATATTTATAGATTAATAATAATATAAAATCATCTATTGGAAGTCAAAATATAAATATGGTTAATTTAAAACTAGCAATAATTTTCTTAATATGTATATATTCTACATATTCCTTAACCTCATAAGAATTAGAAGGAATGTTTTATATTGGAAATGAATGCAGTAGTGTTTCTTGCCCAAGAAATTATTTAGGAAATGAAAGTTTTGCATGTCCCTTGTCAGGGGAGAATGGAAGAATTTCGCAATATGGATACGGAACATATCTCTTCTAGTTTTCTACTTACAATTTAGTAGGAAGCAATTCCGAATTTTATGTATAATTTACAGATTAAAATATTATAACAGATTATAGAACTGGATAAGGATAAGTTTAGGTAAATAAATGTATATATAATATATATGAATAATATATATTTTATTTTCAACAGATATCACTTGGAGGAGGAGACATATTAAATATAATGCCTTGCTATAATGGACAGTATACTTCTACAAAATGCAAAGGAGGATATGGTTATTAAGAATAATAATTTATTGTATGGAAAAGTAATTAAAATGGAGCTCCTGAGTAAGGATGTTTATTTACAATGACGAAAGTAAATCAATAATATAGCTAATATAGAAATTCTTATGGAAAAGGATCTTGGTGGGATTGATAAAAATTAATTAATTACATATCATATAACTCTCATATATATATATTTTTTATAACTATTTATTTTATGTCAATATTTTTACAGTTCAATCTAAGCCTTTTATTTCATTTGAAAATTCTTATTTGTACTCATTTATTTTAACTTATAATTCTTCCAAAAACTATTTTTCTCTTTAAGAAAATTGAATTTTATATTTCTATCATTTAAAAATTACTATGTAAAAATATATTCGCAAAAAAATAAAGTATAATTATATCTTACTCTTTTTATCAAACTTGGATACCACTTTTTAGCATAGTGTATTAAGAAATACTCTGAAAAGTAGAGATTTGTTAGTTCTTTTATTTGAGATTAGATTTCTTATTATATTTAATATTCTAAATAAAAATACAAAAAATATTATGTTAGATTATTACAAATGATATATAATATCACCTGATAACCCTTCTAAAAATTACTTATACAAACAAAGAGCTTGAATTTATTAATTTTATATAGATTATTTTTCCAAAGAAATCTCATTTATCATTGATATAACTTTTAATTAATTTAGTTATTCTAATGAAATGACTTACCCAAAAATATTAGATTTTTTCGAATGATTACTATTAAAAATTATTTTAACATTTGTTTATCGATTTCATTTTAGTTTTCTCCTTAATGTTATCCCTTCATAATTGGACATATCTAATTTTTACTGCTAAATTCTGTAAAAGATTTGAATTCCTATTGTAAATTACAAAAAATTCAATTCTTATTAAATATAATTCCTAATTTATATAAAATTTTACACTTTATAGTATATTTTAATGTCTTAAACTGCAATATAAAAAATAAATACTTATAATTTTCTATTATAACAAAAGCTACCAAGACTTAGAATTCATATATTCTCTGATTTTAGATCTGATATCAACTTTATTATATTTTTTAAAACGATATACTATGGTATATAATAAATAAAAATAAGTAAATGTAAGTACACTATGGATCCTCCCATTATATAAGTTATTTTAGAATATCTTCATCCATTTAAATAGTTATTTCCTATATATAAATATATTGTAATTATTATCTAATATTTAAATATTTAATTTATTACAGTAGATAAAGATTATTAATATACTGTCTTATTAGAAACTTCATCTTATTTTCCTTTCAATTTTTCTATTTATTTATTAGCATATATAATAAGGTTCAAATTACTTTATACTTAATCTCTAAATTTTTTAAATTTATATTAAATTCACTATAAAAATAAATTAATAATTTTACAAAGATTTTTTGATTTTGGCAAAGAATTCAGTAATTTTTATAATTTAGAAAGTTCCATTAATTGAAAATATGTAATCTAAAATATCATTTTCACATTTATTGCATAGTCCTTTCATTTAAATTTCATCTTTTTATTATATTTTTAAAATAGTTTCCACTTAGATTTAGTGTACAGGACATTTCATTATTTAAAATTTAATTTTATAAAATTCAGGTATATATTTTCATAGTTTTCCTCATTTTTACAATTCAATTTATTAGTGTCTTGTATTTTTTAAAGCATCCATTATTTAATATTAAGTTTAATTAGAATGTAATATTTTAGTCAATATCTATTATATCTAAAGCTATTTTTCTTCTATAATCTTATAGTTCTTTAAGGGTATTGATCTATTTTCTTTTCAAATATAATATAATAATAAGATATAGAAATGTAAAAAATCTTACATTTATTAAAGATTTAAATCTAAACTTAATAAATCAGTCTGTTGGTATTTTACATCATTCTTCTGCATAGTATTATGTTTTATATTTTGCATTTTTTTTATTTATTTTAATTTTTTGTTAAATATTATTTAAACTTTAATAACTATATTATTCTGTATTACTTTAATTAATATTAATAGACTTGCAATAACTGTCATAATAGTACTCAAATATTTAGACATCCCATATATATTAATCAACATAACTATCATTATATTAATAATAAACCAAATAATATTCAAACAGGATAAAATAGATTATTTATTATATAATATATAAATTTGAAATTAATAATATATATATATTATTTAACATACCATAACATTACTTTTCTGTTTAATTGATATATACTATGAAATTAAAATTGAGATATATAATAAATTATTATATCAACAGATACAAATTTAATATATTTATTTATATAATTTATCATTTTTTTCATTTAATTAGTCTATATTTATTTAACTTTTAGGTTTCTGTATTTTCTTTTTAATATAGAAGAAATTATATATAAAAGTTATTATTCTTTTAAATTTATCAATATATTTTTATGGTATAAATTTAATATATAAGATTTATTATTTATAAATTTCATTTTTAATAATACTAGTTTTATTAAATTTATTATTTGTTTTAGAAACTATTTAATATCATTTTTAATTTTTCATTATAAAAAGATATTTTATGATCTTAAATTCCTTCCAGGTATTTTTATATTTATGTATCTCTATCCAAATACTCTTTTATTATCTAGTTTTTTATTTATTTTAATAATATAAAATATTATAATATAACATTTAATTACTGTACTATATGTTTTTTTATGAATATTCATCATATACACAATGAAAAAAAATTTTTCTTTAAAATATAATTCATTTCTATCCTCACCTTCATTTTCATATAAGTAATATTTTAGTTTATCTTTTAAATTAAAATCTGTTTAATTCCATTATTAATACCATTTATAATAATATGAATCTTAATTATCTAATCTTATTTCTTCATCACAATTATTATATTATTCATTTTATTTTATTTGTTCACAATTAGTACTATTTTAATTATTGCAGTATTCTTTATTGATAAATTTTTATTCTCCCTAATTATTTCCATTACTTTATTTAATATTTTAATTTTTTAACTAAATAATTTTGCTATTAACACAAATTTCTATATTTTTTTCAAAATCCTCTTTACTTTATTTGTTCTTTTAGACTTTCATTACATTAAATCTAGCTTATTATAATTATCCTATATAAATCTATTCTTATTTTGATTGGTTTCTAATTATAATTATTTTGAATTTAATTTAAAAATTTTATAAATAAAAATTAAAAAATTTTAATTAATATACAGTTAAGCTGATATTTCTTCAAATAAAAACTTTAACTATATTAAATTTGAATAATTTATTATATTTCTATCTTTTTCCTAAAACTCTTCAATGCATTTATCACAAAAAATCTTATTTATTTTGTCATTTAAAATTTAAATAGCTGTAAATTTTTATTATGAACTTTACATGAAGATAGCTCATATATTTAATTTAATTTATTTAAATATTCTAATATCAAAATCTCTTAAAATATTTAATATTTAATCTCAAAAAAAGAATATATAAAATTTTATAATAATAATACCTTAATTTTTTTCTTTATTAGTATTAGGATTTTTTATCTAAAAACTTTGTAGATGTTCATTTTACTTACTTTATTAATCCTCTGTTTCATTTATATTTTTTCTAATAAAAAGATTTAATTTTAAATAAATGTCTTATTATATAGTTAAGATTATTTACAGCAAATAATATAATTCGCTTGAGTCATTATGGTTAGAAGTGTGAATTATTTGGTTGGAAATCAATATTATAAAGCAGTTTACTAATTAGTATAATTGATTAAAATTATTTTTCTTGCAAATATTTTCCTATTTTGCATATGATTAGTAAATCATGGTTTTGGCTCCGATATCCTGAACATTATTTAGGTTTTATATATAATTACCTCCTATGAGGTTTTCAAGAAGATATATTTTTTAGCCAGAATAGTGTAAATCTTTTGAATATCCATTTTATAATTATTGTATGCATAAACTGCATAAGCCTTAAAATTAATCAATTTCTTTATTATAAAACACTGCTATAAATTGATTGCTATTCTAATGTCTGGAACATACTTGTATTTCAAATTAAAGTTATTTACTCATTTATTTAATATTTATATTATTTTTTTAGTTTCTTTATATAAATAAATATATGTTAGTTTTCTTAATTTAAATTAAAAACTAAACAAAAAATCCCTCTAAATTATAATTTATTAATATTCTTATGGCCTATTTTTATGAACACTTTATTAATTAGACACACTTTTTACAAATTAAAAATATATTACAAAAGTTAATTAAAAATACAGTATGGATAACTTAAACTATTGCGATTAAAAATAAGGAAAATTAAGAAAGAAGGATGGACTTTTCATTAGAATAAAAAATTCTAAATTAGTTTAGGCAGATAATGTTGGAAACAATATTAGTACATTAAGTAAAGAAAAGCACCCTATTACACATTAATGTGAAGATATCAATAAATCAAAATAAGAATCAAATAACAAATAATTTTAAGAGTTTTTATAAGGTATTCTAATTTATTGTGTTTATATATAATTAAATCATTATTTCCAAATACATTTATCGAACCATAGATCAAAAATTGAAAGTATTTGAATAAGAATAAAAGGCTCAAAAGTTAAAAGAGTTCCATTTAAATTGCTTAAATCCTAAAACTATTAATGCCCCTAAAAATATAAGATATTAAAGTAATTTTACATATTATATGTATAGATATAGATATAGATATATTAATATTATATATATATAATTTATAAATTAGCTTTATATTCATAAAATTAAAAGTACTTTTAATCTTTAATTATGTAAGAAACTCCCGAAATAAATCCCTAAGAATTGTAATTTTAATGAAATGACATATGCTTATATATAATTTTAAATTAACATTATATACTAGAATATAAAATGAGGTTCTATAAAATATACTTGGAGAACATTAAGAGGCAATGAATTAACAAAGTAACTTGAAATAAGACATAAGTGAAGATAGTTTTAATTGTTATTCTAGTGATATAAATGATGATAAATTCGATGAAAAAAATAATAATAATTTTACTAGTATAGAGGATAATCATATAAAATAAAATAATCAGAGATATATTTTTGATTATTAATAAAATAATATTCAAAATGATTAATATAATTTAAATGAAAATGGATAAATATTCTAATAAAATTTCTAAGATTTAAATTAAATAGAAAATTAAAACTCATTATTAAATAACAATCTTTGTTATATAAATAATAACTAGCCAAACTAAAAAATTTATAAATAATAAAAAAATTTGAATTTTAATAATAATTAAAAGGGAAGTAAAAAAGGAAACCAAGAAGAAATTATACTTTATAATAATTATTTATAAAAAAATAAAAATTTCAACAACAAAAATAATAATAATTTAGATTTTTATGATTAAAATATGATAAATATAGAATAAAGAAATTTATATTAATAATAGTAAGATTAGTTGAATTTATTACAATAAAATTAAAATATTTAACAATTATTATGCAAAAATATAAATAATTAAATATAAGATTATGAACAGTATAGAAATATTAATTCAGATGAATTTCTAAATAAAGAGCATTTAAATAAAAATATAAATTAATATAGACAACCATTATAAGAGTTAAGATATAATATAAATAACTAATTTTAATAATAATAGACATCATTATATAATTAGCACATACCCTATTACAATGATAACTCGTTATAAAATTTAAAATAATTATAATTCTAAAATGCATGGGAAAATAGATAGAATTAAGTTAATGAATAATTATATAAAAATAGATAAAAACTAGTATAAAATCCGAAATAATCTAAAATAAATGAATAAAATACAAATTTTTCTAAGGAATTTTTTATTAATAAAAATATTAAATACAATAACAATAATTTTACAAATGAATAATATTAATTTAATTATAATAAATTTTGAATAATTTTAATATTTAATTAAGATATATTGTAATATTATTTATATAAATTATTTTTTTAAAACAAATATGGACATAGTAAATTATATAATTATCAGAATAAATATATAATTTATTATTTATGTAAGGAAATTTATCAAAATTTACTATCACACTCGCTATCTTCAGGAACTGTCCTAATATTTTCCCTTCTAGGTTCATGTGGAGTTGGGGGAAAGTATTCTTATAATTCACTTTAATTTAAAATTCCAGAAATACTACACTTGGTAAATCCTTATGTAATTTTTCCTTTAGTATTTAATTTATATAATTAACTAAATTTTCTACTATCATCATTCAATTTTTTAGCATATAAATTATTTTAACTTTGCGTATTATTTATCTCTTCCGTTTAATTATTGGCATTATGTTCTTAATTATCCGGATCTTGAGTTGCTTCCTATTATTTCCTTAAATAATCTGCCATTTCTTGATCTAAATTAAATTTTATATCTCCCAAGGTTTTGTTTTATCCAAATACAGATATATCTTCTCTAGGCATATTCTTTTAGTCTTCAACTAATTATTTTAAATATTTCATATCAAACAAATGAGAGCTATCTTCTTAGTTTTTTAAATCTTAAAACATTATTCCTTATTTTCCTGCATAAAACTATAAGAATTAGGGAAGTGTTTTCTCAGATCCGATTGATCGAACTGTTTCTTACTCATTAAAGTATGTTGAAAACCTGTTATAATTTTGCTATATGTTTTATGAGCTTAAGGAACCTTGTTAAATATTTTACTAGGATAAATTTTTTTTGTGGATAGGATTATTAATATTTAGATCAGGCTGTGCTTATAATTTATATTTATCCTCTGTATTTTAATTTGAATAAAATTTATCTATTTTAACCTATGTCTATTATTAGGTAAATTATTAATTCAAAGTATATCTGCTGCAATAATATTAAAGGAGGTATAATAAAAATAGTTTTAATAAATTGATAAATATTAATAATATGGTACCTGCTGTTATGAAAAAATAGATCTTCTTTCATACTATTAGTTAAAATATTATTTTTGTTATTATATTTTGAAAACTATTTAGAGTAGTGCTTTTGTTCTTCTCCTGAAATTTATTATTTATTCTAAAAGTTTTTATGAATTTATCCCTCCTATTCAATCTCTTCATCAAATTCATCATTTTATTCTTATTCTGTTTATTATTAATTTTGTTAAGTATTTTGTTGTTCATCAGTTTTTTCCTCATATTTTTAAATAGATTATATCTATTATAATTACTGTTTAGATTTATCTGATTGTTACATTTAGATATTAAACACTGTTTGCACAGATTATTTGTCATTATTATTTACAGGATTTTATAACTACTAGTTCTCATTACCATTAGGTTCAGTATTATTGTTATAAGTTAATTGCTAATTATCTGTATCAGTATTTTTAGTATATATGTTATTATTGTTCTCTGTATCTTTTTCATTAGAAGATTATTATTTTTAATTTATATTTTATTCAGTCACGGATCTAACTTCGCTTTAAAAATCTTCATTGGGGTTTTTTAAAAGTAAATTTTAAAAAAAAGAACTTCTTTTGCGCTTGCTATTAGTTCATTTTAATCATACTTTTGCACAATCTTTATAACAAGAAAAAGAAAAGAAAATGCAAATCTGCCAATAATAAAATCTATAGCGATAATGATTAGCCATATATAAAACCCATATCCTTCATTATTATCTAAATTTTTTTACAAATCCTATCCAAAATACCTAATATTTTATTTAATAATATTAGAAAGTCAATTTAAAAAAATAAATCATCATAAATATATTTACACTGCTTATATAACACATAGGATAAAAGTAAGTAATACTAAATAGGAAGAAAAATTCCATAATTTGTGTTTATTTTTTAATTAGTCTATTGCCATAGCTTTAGTTTCAGCCATAAAATAAAATTTAAGTTTTTTATATATATCAGTTAAAGCGTTCATGCCTTTAAGGGTGAACAATACTATTGGAAGGGTTATTACATTATTATATAGTATACTATACCAGAAAATGATTAAAAAATCATCATAAATTCTCCTATTTTTAAAATTTTTAATTATTCGATTATATATTTAGATTATCATATTTATTTACCCCAAAATCATGCAAACAAACATGCTACAACTAATGTAAAAGAAAAATACTGTAATTTGAATATAAAACACTTACTAGTCATATTATTTCTCATAAATTATCGCAAATAGATAATGGTATTTTACAACAAATCTTTTAAAAAAAAATCCAATCAAAACTCTGTTGCTTTTCTTCATTTCTTCTATATACTCACAATCGAATTTAAAAACTATTTGTGCATATTTTTAAAAAATATTTTCATTATCCAACACATTTATTAAATCATTTTTCATTGAATTTAATACCTAATATAAATTCATGTATTATATTTCATTAAAAATTAATGGGAAAATATGGATATTAAAATATTTCTATATGTTACAGGTTTATTTGCTTCTACGTTATCTTATCTAATTAATGGCTTAGGATTTACTTTACTATTAAATAAAACCGATTTTTTTGAAACCTATTATTATATCCCAGACATCACTTCATCATGAATAAATTCGATTCTAGTAATTAATTTAGCTTCATTCAAAGAATTTTATTGTCTCGCAACCTTAAATATTAAGTAAAATATAAAAAGCATGCTTACACCTATGAATATAAAGAATTCTATAATTATCCAAGCATTCATTTTAAAAGATTGATTCTTATTATTTTATCTATTATACTATAATATATATATATTTTATCAATAGTAGTTTTTTACGATTTTTTTTCTTTTTTCAGAATTTTAAATAATCGCTATTTATAATTAGTTAATTAATCATAATATTATTTTCTTTAAATTTTATAATATATAAATATATTATTTTTTCCAATTAACATGCAGTAGTTATTATTTGATAATATTTATATTCACATTATATCATTTTAATATATATTAATAATGCATAATAAACATATTTCAATTATAAAATCATTTAAGCCAAATATCATTAACTAATTACAATATTTACTACATTTTTATAAATAAATTATAAATTAATATTTTTTTTTTAATTAAAATATTTTTATTAATTATATATATATACATTCATTTTTTTATTATTGTTTCATTAGATAGATAAATAAATAAAAATAAATAAAAAATAAATTTTAATCATATTTCATCTATTTCATTTTCATTGACTGCAGGCTGTATATTTTAATAATCCATATTTTGATTTTACTAGTAATTCAGGCATTGTTAATAATAAGATAATTATTCCTCTATTTCACTAAGTCCTTAGGAGTTTTATAATTGTAATTTCTCTTCTTACTCCATGATTCCTTTCAATTCTCTGCAATCTTATATATGCCAGAACTTTTCTAAACTTCTTTCAACTAGTTTTGTTTCTTTTTTATTCAAATTTAACAATATAATTTCTACAAGAGCTTCATCATAAACAAACATTAATTTAGCCACCAAATTTAAACCTAAAGTTTTAAGATAAGAATCATCACTTTCAATGCATATATATTTTATGTGAGGAGCTAAACTAACATAAAGATCTCTATAATTTTAATTATTATCTACATCAAGATATTTTTCAATTAGCAAAATTGCATTCTGCTTAATAATATTACTGTAGCCTTCAAAAATAAAAATTTAATGAGAAATATGATTTATTATAATATTATTTTACTTTTAAAAGCAGCAACAAGATAAGATTAGAATACATTAAAACTTATAGATTTTCTAAAATTAAATAACAATTGTATAATAAGTTTATTGGGAATAGTTTTATCCCTAAATTTATCAAATAATATAGGAATTAATTTTTCAGCTACACTTCTGAACTTTTTCTTTAGCCTTAAAGACAATTCTTGGCATACGAAAATAGCGTTATGTACAATGTGGGAATTATAATCATGGAGAAGGGTTGATATAGAAATAGTCTATTAAATAATTACGTTAATAATTAATATTAGTTATTCTTGATAAATGTTTTTATTAAAATTTTACTAGCATGTCTGATCTGTCTTTGGGTAGAACATCATTTGATTATGCATCTTATATTAATTTGTCTAAATCAGGATTTTTATCACTTTCAGGAGAAGACATCATAATTGTTTACTTTATCCAATCTTGTTTTTGCTATATGTCGGTGTCATTTGAAACAATAAATAAATTAGAGTTATTTTTCAAAAATTAATCATCTTCTTAAAATATAAAATTTGAAACATACTAAGATTCTTTGGGAAATTTCTTGGGATATATTATCCAGTCATTGTCCATTTTTCTATCAATAAAAAGAATTTTACTATGAACACTAATTATAAATAAATATATTGTTACTTAAATATATCTATCAAGTATTAGGATTGTTAGTATGGTAATTTTCTAACATAGGGAATTAAAGTAGATCCCATCCATTTATAGCTCTCTTGGTAAAATTCATTGCACATATTTCTTACTTTTTGATGACTGTGAGAAGAGAGGACTTAAATTTTGGGAAAAAATTATTTTAGAGAGTCTACCCTATTTAATCCCCAGTTTTACAGTAAATTTGTTAAAACAAAGATAGAATTTACAAGAGGTTTAAATTAAAATTGAGACATGGCAGAAAAAATCTAAGTTAAAACTTCCTTGCCTATAATATAAATAAATATTACTGCTTATATACATATAATTATTATATAACATGTATTTTACTAAATCCTAATTCGAATAAGAAATTTATAATGATTAAAGAAGGCTCATATGTTACTTATCTACAATTAGCCATTTCTTTTATTATAGATGCACAAACTTCAGATGCATTATGCTATGATAGTTTTTTCTAACTTTGCTTTATTTTAAATAGCCACAAATATATAATTTCTAGAAGCTATTTTTAAATAACTATTCTATCTAAATAATGAGTAAAGTTGAAATGAAAAATAAGTAGTCTAGATTTCTCGTTGCTTAATTCAAATGCACACTTCATTTCATCCAAAAACTTTATTTGTTCAACAAATTTCATATTTTTAAATTAATAATTAAAATTTTCCATAGCTTTTCTTCGTAATTAGAGTATTTTTCGGACGGAGATTGATATTAAGGTATCTTCAATCTTTATAGGTTGGAGTTTACTTATTATTATTATTGATTTTTATTAATTTTTTCTAAGTTATTTTATATTTATAATTATTATTCTTGTTAAGAATATTATTGTTAAAATAACTAGTATTAGTTATATTATTTTAACTTTTCTAAATCACTAACCGATCTCTTTTTATTTAAGATTTTTTTTGCTAAAAGAAGTTCTAATTAGTGTTAAAATAGTTTTAATTTTACATTTCTTTATTTTAGAAGAATTTTAAATGAACATTTTCTTTGCTCTCTTCCTAATTTTTATTTTAATTTTGGCTCTCTTTCTATGTGTTGTGACATTTGCTTACATTCTTTTTCTACGTGCAATTCATATTTACATTAGCAACATTTAATGTCTTATCAAAGAAGTCATTTTGGCCACATTCTTCTACAAAAGCCTTTTTTTATGATTTTTGAAAATAATTTGTCACTTCCCTTACTAATTTAAATCCATAAATTATTCGCAATTTAGCACAAAGTAATACTGCAATGTCTCTCACATTAGATTTTTGACTTTATATTGAATATTATAATTAGTGCAAAATTTAAACATAATTCTTTTCAAATTAGGTTTTATTATTTTCATCTATTAATTTTAATAATTCAATTAGAATTTATAAGGTTACTATTATATATTTATATTGAAATTTTTTATCAATTAAAATCTACTATAAAATCCTAAAGATTATGTCCTTTTCTTTTTCACCTCTTTTATGGCAATGAAAAAGGATCACCTTTTTAAAAATGCTAGTTATTAACTTAAATTATAATTATCTTAAGTTAATACTATTGTATACCTTTATTCCCTCCATCCAAACTATTTTTTTACTAGATATCATTTTTAAAATCATAATTTCTATTAATTCACTAATTTGATACTAAATGATTGGTGTTTTTTCTATATACAGTCCAAGAACTTTGAATATTTATTCAATAAGGAGGGGATGAGAAAGTTTAAACCATTTTGTTATTTCCATTCCTACATTTTATAATAAGGGGCAATCTTATCCTTATTTTAATTATTTTAAATCTGTATATATTTATAAGAGGGAATCCTATTTTATCAAATAGTCTCCATCAGAAATTTATTTAAATAAATTTAACTATTCCTTTTCCTCTTCTTCTTTTGCATTTTATTAATTATCTTGTTTTTCATTTTCATTTATATTTTTTACTTCATTTTATTATTATATATTCTACATATTGTAAAATATAATGGTAGAAATCACACTACTTATTCAGTTTTTCTTTATATTTTTTTTTTTTTGTGAAATATTAAATAATATACACATTTCTTTAATTTATGTGAAAAAAAGCAAAAATACAAGGCAAACATTTAAATGATTAATTTTAAAGAAAAAATTAAACTTATCATTTATCAATTTAAATGCACATTGTTTTGCAATAATTTTGAAATAATATAAAATTATATAACTATTCTTATGAATTCTGAAATAATTCTTTATCGTTTTATTACATAACTCTGTTCGATTTTAAATAAATTTTCTAAATATAATGATGATAATAATACTATTTAAGGCATTTAGTAACTATTGTAAAAAATATTTTTTAAATGGAAAAATTATTAATCAGATGATTTGAATATTACAATATATATATATATAAATAGTAAAATTTTTAATAAGTTAATTCATCATATCTTACAAATTATTAACATATATACGTAAAAAAACAATATAATATTGTTTATAATTTTTTGCGTGAATTGAGTTTTAAAATGTAATAGGAGCTGTATTTCTAGTTATATAGTTTCAATTTAGCCATAATATTCAATAAATACTTTATAATTATTAACAAATTATATTTTTAGTTGTTTATAATTAAATAGTCACTTTTTAAGGAGTTTCTGGACAGTTTTTTATTAATTAAAAAAGAAAATAATAAGAAAACTGACTAAATAAAAAATATAATAAAAACTAGACAAAATGGAAGCAGATCCAATTTCATAAACTCCATAAAAAAAGGTATTTATAATTTTTTTGTTTATAAAACGATATTATGATAGGTTAAGTTTTATTAGAAATTTGATACAAAAAAAGAATTAAAATAATATATTTTTTTAGTATATTTTGAATTATATAAGCAGTATATATAAAAAATCAATATCAAAAAATTTCATAATGAATTGTATTTATTTTTTTGATAAATTATTCCAAAATGGGATTATAGTGAGAATAGTATATATTTAATAACATATTTACTGTAATTTAATTTTTATTATGAATAGAAATTTGTTCCAGGCTAAGATTTCATGACCTTGGAAGAACTAGAATAGGAATATAAAAAAGCAGAAAATGAAGAAGAATATCAATTATGCATGAATTTGATATCATCAATGTTAGATAAAAGTGAGTTATAAAAGGAAAGGAAAAAGTTTTTAATAGCTTAAAAAATAGATATGTAAATGAAAGCAGGTTCGGATATTATGAATATTTATATTTTAATATTAATGACTAAACTATAAATATAAAGGCGCTTATGGGGATGCAGTCTTTTTATCTGAATAGTAAGCTGAAAAGGCCCACAAAAACAATAAGAGGTTAACTAGTAACGATGTTAGATATAAAGCCTAAAAAGGATTGGTATATAATTACAATTATAAAACATATTATTTATATTATTTATTTTTATTTATTTAAAGGCTTTGAGTTGTGTGGGAAATTTATTTGACGGTTATTTAGAAGCTTTACGGGCATAAGGATTAACAATGTTATTATTTAAAGTATTGCTATAGCTATAGTTATATTTTTTTTATTAATCAAATAATTTTAATAAACCCTCAGATATGGAAATAAGCAACTTAATAATAAAATGGATCTAATTGTGGATCCCCGAGATCGAATAATCAATCTATTGATTTTTCTCCTAGAAATACTAACCCAACATAATAAAGTGAAGAGCAAGATATCGATCCTATTTTTATAAATGGAGAAACAGAAGAAGAATTTTGGGAAAACATAGATCATGTTAACAGAATTACCAATGAAATAAAATAGATGGTTATCAATACTAAATAGGCAGCCAATTATTTATATGCAGAGAATAATATATAGGGAATACAAACTTAAATTTATCCTCAAATTGAATTAAGAAATAGGTAAACTAAATATTATTTTAATAAGTTTTAGTAAATAGTTATTAAATAAAAAAGAATGGTAAGATCTATAGCATGTGGGAAAAATCATACCTTGATTTTATGCGATGGATGCTCATGCTCCGACCCTTATAAACCTAGGGGTACTTGTCTGGTAATAGAATTTATAATTTAATGATTTATTTAAAAAGTTATTGTAAGTATATGATTAAATTTAGGGATTAGCAACATGCAACGGAGGATGCGAAGTTTTTGGATGGGGAGATAATTCATTTAACTAAATTTTAGGAGAAGAACATTATGAAGGATAAAAATATCTTGAAAATCCAATAAATATCTATTAATTCTAAGGATAGAGCATAATGGGAGTAAGATATTGTCTATATAAATTAGCAATATAACAATATGTTTTAAATGTAAATATCTTCAAAATAGGTTTCGGCTTATTAAAATATATCAGCAGCATATGATGCTCATGGAAATATATATGAATGGGGTATTAGAAAATAAAAAAAGATAGAGAAAATATAAGCAAATATGAAACATAAGGAAAAGTAATTGATTAATAAATATGTTATTGCTGTTAATAATTTATAATATCAAAAGGTAGGAGAAATTTAGCGCCTTGAAATTACAGAAGATTATTATGTAGTGCAAAATACAAAAGGATAAATTTATATTTGGGGGATAATGGTTGGAATTTAGAAAGAAGGAATAAAGGGTACAGTGATATTGAAATATGATATCCCAACAATTTTATCGACTCCTAGCCATATATCCCATTTTAAATCCTTTTCTAATGGATAAAATCATATTATATTAATTGATAACCATAACAAAGTAATATCTTACATATATTTTTTTTTTTAAAACCTAATATAAATTTAATTAATTAGGTTTGGGGATTGGGAGACAATTCATATGGTTAGTTAGGTATATAATAGAATGGAGAATAGAAGTTTACTCAAAATCTGACTCCTTTAGAATTACCAAATGAATATGAAGAAATTATTCATAGTTCGTGTGGACAATATAATACCTTCTTTGTATCAGCTAAAGGATGTATTTTATACACAGGGAAATTAAATGATAAATGTACTAAACAAATTATATTAAAATTATAATTAATTTTACATTTTTTAAATAATTATAGAATAAACAAATCAAGTATAACTTGCTACAATTGAAAAAAAAATACTATGCTAAAAACTTATGTATATGATAGCTAAATATACGCTTTTAATGATTTGGGCCAATGTTTTATTTGGAACACACAGAGTGATTCTGACCATCTAAATAAATTTATTATATATGAAGAAACTAAAAATATCCCTTTTAATGATTGTATAATTACGAAGTAATATACAAAATATTAAATATTTTTATTTGAAAATCTTTTTTATATTTTAGAAAATTTAAATTCTTTTATCGAACCCTTTTCTTACCTGAAAAATGTAAAATATAGCAAATTACTGAAAATCCTAAAAGTTTTAGTCCTATACAATTTAAAATTGATGTTAATGACATGTTAGGCCATTATGGTATAAAAGTATTTTACCCAATAAGAGTTTATGCCTTTATTTCAGATAGAAATAATATGAAAAATCATGATTTATAATAATTAGCAACAGATTTTTTCAAGGTATACAGAAAATAAATATATATATAAATAATTAATTATTATTTAGAAATTATTAATTTATTATTTCTTTTAACTTTTAGAATAGATAAAACAACTTTTAAGAAACTAAAGTATACGGTTTCGAATTATCAAAGAGTGCCTTATAAAATTTAGAAATGAAATAAAATGAAGACCCTAGAACATACAATTTAGAAATTACTATGGAAAGGAGCGGTATATATCTTTTTTAAAAATAATAAAACTACACGAAGTATAAAATTATTTTGATTTAGATGATTACTATATGTGGATACTGATTAATGAGGTTCCTATAGAAAATAACCCAGTTCAATTTGAAGTGTCTTCAAGTAAAGAAGAAAAAGCTGCATTTAAATAGCTTTGTTAATAAGAAATGGTAATTATAATAAATTTTTTGAGAAAAATTATTTCAATAAATTTATTTATTTTAAGGTTCGACTTTATGATTAATAAGCTTAAATGATAAAGGAGTAAGAAATACAATAAGATAAACTAGATAGTTTAGAAAAAAAAGAACTAGCTCAAGCAAGATTTAGGAATACATGTAAATATGATTATATTCCTAATATGAGTTAAATGTTTTTATATTATAAATATTAATAGAAAAGCGAGCCTTGGAGGTTATGAATGAATTTGAAAAACAATAAGCTAAAATTAAGCTTTTAGAGAAATATGAAGCTGAAATTGATTAATGTAGAGTGGGTGGAGGATATGATTTAGCTAAAGTCAATTAAATAAAAGAAATGTACGAAGATATATTAGAAATGAAGTTAACTATCAATAAAAACAACATGTTTAAAGTAATAAATACAGAAATATAATAAATAAATAAAACTTCTTTTTGCTAAATTTTTTACTATGAAGGATTAAACCACACAAAAAGTAAAAGTATCTCCCTACTCATAATAATATATGAAAAGAGGTTCTGTTCTAGTTACTGCAAGTGGAGGTATATATATAAATAAAAACAAATTTTCAGATAATTTTTATATTTAATAACTCTAATAAATTAATATATTTATTTTATCTAAGGGGTATTTGGTTCTTTAGGAGGAGGTAACAATTCAAGTTCTACAACTCCTAAAAATAATATGATAAGAAAAAATAGTGTTTTTAGCTCTGAAATTAATTATGTAATGAAATAAGCTAAGAAAAATAAAGGAATAAATAGTACCGGAGGAAAAAAAAGAAGGCTATCAAAACAAATTCATCAGGGGGTAATGAATATTATTATTTATATAAAAATATTTTGTTGACTGGATTTATAATTTTTTTACATATTAGGAAACACTCCTAGTAATTAATTTGGTAACAATAGTGAGAAATTATCTGTCATGGATGTATAATCATCTTCATCAATTGATTCATTATCAGATCAAGACAATAAAGCAAGCTATAATAATATTGATAGTAAATCACCTAACTCCTTAAATAGGATATAAAAATAGTAGGAATAGTTAATTGAAGAAGAACATCATGATGAAAGTGATGAAACCCCTAAAAATAAAAAATAGCAAAATATATTTTATAATTAAGAAATTGAAATAAAAGAAGAAAATACAATAGAAGATATAGAAGATGAAGAATTAAATAATGAAAGCTAATAAAACATTTAATAATCTAAAGATAATATAAATATCCAGGAATAATAAGAATTATCAAAAGAAGAAGACAATAATTAATAACTAAATAATTAAAGTTCACATACAAATTTAGAAGAAACAAAGGAATAAAAATAGAACGAAGAATAGAATGATAAGCAGGAACTTGAAGAAAAAGATGAAAATAAAAATGAAAAAGAGGGAGAAAAAGATGAAAGAGGAGAAATAGAAGAAATCAGATGTAGCGAAGATAATTAAAGAAAAGAAGAAGAAAAAAAATTAATAAATGTAAGAATAGGAAATATAAAAATAAAAAGAAGAAAAAGACTAAAAGGAAGAAAGGGAAGAAAGGGAAAATACTCAAGGAAAAGAAGATAAAGAATAAACGGAAGAAAAAGAAGAAGAGGACTGGGAATAGTTATAAATATCTGTAGAAAAATAAAAAACATAAAATGAAAATTAAATATAGCATATCAATAATTAAAATATAAAAGTTGTTGAAAATATTGAAATTGGTTATGAATATAAATAATAAAAAATTTAAATGAAGAAAAAGAAACATAAGAAGGAAAATAAGTATAAAAAGAACATTAATCAATAAATAAAGAGGAGAATAATGAAGTTAAGTAGGATATAGAATAAAACAAAGGCTATTAGGAACAAGACGAAGAGAACTGTACTAATTAAAATGGAAATGAGGCATAAAATAATAAAATATAAAATAAAAACTATACTAAAGAATCATAAATAGTCAATGAATAACAACATAATTACATATCCAAAATAGAAAATTCGGACAGCTAGCCATAATAGGAAAGTATAGAAAAAGACAAAAATGATTTTAACTAATAAAACAAAGTTTTAAACAAATAAGAAAATGAATAAAATCAAATTTAAATTGAATAATAAATTGTTTAAGATCTTAACAAAAAATAGGATATGAGTCAAATTTTAGAACAAAGTATTTATTCTTAATAATAATAATAAGAAGAAGACAATACAGAGCTCTTAGAATTAGAACGACAGCATTAAGAAAAGTTAGAAACTAAGAAACGAATTTAGTAATAATAGAATACCCTAAGACTATAACTGAATTAAGAAATGCAGAAATAATAATTTTAAGGTTAAAAATAATTTTTAAGACAAAATAATCTGAGTGCAAGTTATGGAGGATAAAGCACTTTAATCCTAAATTCTTCTGATTTGCCTGCTTTAAATACGCCTACTCCTAATAAAAAGAACTATTAGCTTGAACCAATGAGTATGAATAGCCCTGGATCTTTAAAAAATAATAAAAGTTCTATTATCTTGAAAGGTCACAATTTAGAACCATCTAAATAAAATAAAGAGAAGCATGTTAGCAATTATACAAATTCTCAGAACTGTACCATAGTTTTAAAACCAAAAAAATTATAATAAAATAACCCAAAAATTTCTAAAGGTAAAAGTTCCATTAAAATAGTTTTTATTATTATTAAATTAATTTAAAAATATATTAATTTCATAGGATAAAATTAATAATCTTTATAAAATATTAATTCCCTGCTTAATTATAACTAGAATTAATTTTTAAGTTTAAATCCTTCTTTTGAGAAAATTAAATTATCAAATAGTTCTATGTAATTAGAAAATTATTAATAACCCAATAAAATATTTTCAAACTAATAGGTAATTAAATAAATATTATAAATTAATATAATTTTATATAATTAATTAAAATTAATTTTTAGGGATTTAGCCGAGTAAATTTAGCACCCATTAAAAAATCAGAGGGATTGGTACCTTTAAAAAATAATTCTCAATAATTATAAAATAATAGGAATAATCCTTTTAATATTCCTTATCAATCAAATAATAGCTAGTCTATTTCTATGTTATAAATGAATAATATAAATTAAGTAATTAAGAGTGCAAGGTCAGTTATTTAATAAAAATAATAACCGCAAATAGATGTATTAACAAAATAACTTTAATTTGATAAATCTTAGAGATAGCCAGTTATAGGAAAGAAATCTCATTCTAGGAAAATAATAAATATTTAAAAAAAAGAATGAATTGCAATTGAATTAATAATGATATTAATACATATTTACATAAATATATTTAGACTCAAATGAATTATTATATATTATAAATTATAAAGATAAGTTTATTTACTTATAATTTTGATATTTTTTATTGTATTTCCACTCTATAAATTATACTTATATAAATGAATGAATTAAATAAAATCATATCCTAATA
The DNA here is from genome assembly GCA_037039885.1 of Miamiensis avidus. Classification (NCBI taxonomy): domain Eukaryota; phylum Ciliophora; class Oligohymenophorea; order Philasterida; family Glauconematidae; genus Miamiensis; species Miamiensis avidus. Next base: position 1,010,030 of record JAWVGU010000007.1, on the reverse strand, counting down.
CAACAATGCATAAATCTTTTGTATTTCATTGGTTCCACCACTTCCCATTAATCATTAACTACTGAATATCTTTATAATAATAATAGTAAAATTAACTATAATGCAAATAATAATTAAGAGTTTAATCCTACCTTTCTACGCTATTTAATGGTCCATTATCGAATCCTCCGAACACGTATATATGCTAAGAATCCTACGAGTTTATAGAAGATAAAGTGCAACGGGGGAAATTCATTGAACTTACAAATACCCACTAGTTTGTTTGATCGTCATATCTTATTTAAACAATATAAATAATACTATTTTTTTATTAATTGCAGTAAATTATTTACCTTTCCACACTACTTAGATAATTAAAACCATCAAATCCTCCGATAGCGTATATTCCATCTGGCATGCATACTGCTGTGAGAGCTCTTCTAGATATATTTAAATTGGCAATTTTTTCCCACTTTCCTGAAATAAAATTGAATCTTTCTGAAGTACATAAGCATATGTTGCTATTCTAATTGAAAAGCTTAACAATAGAAAAATATATGTTATCATTTCAAATTATTTACTCCTCCAAAACCTCCTATGGCATATATTTTGCCATCATTACCCATTGCAACTGCTAATTCATCTCTTTTTTCCTGCATAGGGGGTAATGCACGAATTTATTTTTTCTTATGATCATACAACTCAACAGAATCTAGAATAGTCTGGCCATCATTTCCTCCAATAATATAGATATAATCATCTTTAGAAATAACTCCTAAAATATTATAATTAGATTGGATTTTACAAAAATATTTCGAATATTTAATATAATTACCGAACCCACTTTTAGCTACTGTTAATTGCAATTCAGCATTTTTTATTTATTTTGATATCGGATTATATTCTTCACATAAAGAAACTCTTGTTCCTTCTTACTTTCCTCCCATTATTAATATGTTACCATTGCTTAAAGATCCAATTCCAAACTTAGCTCTTTTAGAAATATTATTATTTTTTTTTAAATATTTAAAGATTAAAAATAAAATTTAATAGTATAATAAAAATACCTATTATTATACAAATTATCTGTTTCTTCCCATTTTTTTTTTTGTAAATCATATCTTTCCACCATATACTTTGGATTTTCAATAAATCCTCCAATTATGTATATATAATTATTTTAGCATTATTAATTATAAATGGTGGAAAAATCACATTTGTTTGTTCCAATTTCAGTAGTATCTCTCGCATTCTCGCTAATATCATGCAAAAATGTATTTAAATCTTTGTGAATAGAATTTTCCTCTTTCTCTGGTTTTTCATTTAATATAGCTGATAATTCTTCATCAACTGCTAAAAATTAAAATTAATATAATCAAAATATACTTAATTTACTACATATAAATGTACAATTAATTACATATATAATTCCTTTAAGAGCCCATATTAATTTATTATTATTATTTCATCTCAGGTTTATTTGATTATCTATGGATAGAATGACTTATTTTTTATATGTTTGTATATTTAAATATATTATTACAATTTATAGTTGACTTGATAAGGCATTGATTAATTATTTTTTGATTGGTCATATTCTTATTTATTGGGAATTTATTTACCCATATAACTGTTAGAATATTAAAGTTAATAGTCAGAATTTCCCATTTTTTGTTATTCTTATCTAGCTTGTTCTTTTTTATTTAATTTTAAAAATGTATAGATAATTATATATTTTTGTTACAATTTTTGGGGATTTAGAAAACAAAATATTTTTATGATTTGCAATAACTGTTGTAGCAGTCTGGCTTCTCTTTTATTTGGAGGGAGTAGTATCTGCCTTCGAATTAATGCTCATTGTTTAGTGCTATTCATAGTTTTCTGTTTAGTCAGTACTTATATTTTGAATATAAGGTTTAGAATTTGGGCTATATTACGACTTGAGCTAATTAGGATACTGATAATTTGATGAGATTTGATAATTCTATTATTATGTGTGTCCAACGGCACTCTTATTTTGGTTTATTTACATATTATGGGTATTTCGATTATTATTATTATTCTGTTACTGCTATCCTTCATTTTGTACATCTGATAAATTTCTATTATTATTTAATTTTTCTTTCAGTATATTTCTCATTTCTTAATAATTTTCTAATAATACAAAATTTTATTTCAATTTGGAAAAAAATAAGCATAAATTTAAATATTTACATAGATTCCCTTTTATTTAAATTTTATTATTCATGGGAGATTATGATCTCTACCTATCAATAAAAAGACATTTAATATTAAAAAAAAAGTTTATTACTATTATTAATAATTACTACTTATCTCTATTGTTATTTTGATTTTTTTGCAAATTATTATTTACTAGATTAAATTATAAATGAATCGGTTAGGTACTACTACTTGATTTTTACTATGTTTATTATTTCTATTCTTTTTCACCTGTGTCTTTTTTAGCATTTTATTATTATTTTCTTGAAGAAAATATTATTAGTTTATAATATTAGTATGAATATTTAATTATAAAATATAATAGATATACTTGTTAGTTTGCTTTGTTTTTACAATAGATTGGGCTTTATTTTTAGCTATAAAATTTGTACTTCCTTAATTTTATAATTTTTATTTGACTGACTTTTTACTTTCTTTTTCGGTATTATTATTTGCTTAACTATTATTAAAAGTAGATCCTAAACCTTAAACGCTTCCTTACTTAAATAAAGAACCTATTCCTTATATTAGTAGCTTAATTTCAGAATCTTTATCCAATTGTTTAAAACTGGTATTAATTTAAGGTAATTAAAAATTCTATGCCGCTTTTTTTCCAATCTAGTTCCATAACATATAATTATTAATATATACATATATGTTTCTAAATCATTTATCATATTAATTTTAATAAAATTTACCTCTTATCTTTAATTAATTCCGTCTAAAAATATATATTGGTCGATTATTTTAGAAAATTTTGAATGAATCTGAAAATATGATTGAATGCTATTTATTTATTCTTAAACTTCTGATTATGCGGAATTAAGTAATTTTTACATTTTTACTGCTTATTCATTAACCTTTTTTGTAAATTATTATTTATGATGAGATTTTATAAATATAATATACCTTTTGTTTTAAATATAATTCTCTATCATTAACTATCTTTCTAATTTCATTATAAAATTACGTTATCTATATCAATTATTAGTCGCTTTATTAATTAAGATCCGTATATTTCTAATTAACATTTTAAGCTAATTCAATTAGTTTTTATTCTTGAGATTTAGCTTGGTCATAATATTTATTCATTTATTCTCGCTCTTTAATTGCAGAATTTTCAATAGAATCTATTTCATGATTTCTATGTCCATTTTCTATAATACAAGTTACACACAATAATTCTTTATCGTTATCACAAAAAGCTTAATTAAATATAATTTATATAAATTAATAAATCATTAAAATGCGGGGAAATTGCTTTATTAATATTGCATTGTATTACCTTCGAAATTTTTTTGGTGTTTTTCACACATTCTATTTTAAGGTTAAGAAGAGTAGGATTAGCTTTATTAATGAACATATTAATTTCTTGCACTTCCATTAGAATAATCAATTCTATTTTGATAACTTGTTGGCTATTGATACTACTACTATTATTGCTAATTAATATGGCTATTGTCATTTATTTTTGCTTTTATTAGTGCTAGATTTCTTGGAAAGCATGTAATTGAAGAAACTTTATTATGAAATTTACATTCAGGACATATGATAGTATTATCTCTATAAAGTTCAGCCTATGTAAATTAATAATATAGCACATTGTTAGATAATTAAATATCTTTAATTTGCAATTGTATTGATACACGAATATTAATCAAAAGATAATATAAGAGAAGTTTAAATATTTTATTTTATTACAGTGCACTTTTCGCAAATACTATGACCGCAATTAATCAATAATCTAGGCGATCTATCAGCTTCGTTGTACTTATTATAACAATTATAACACTCCATATTTTTTAGTAAAACACTCGGCAAATAACAAGATATTTATTATAAATTTTTTTGGTTTTGTATAATTTCTATATTATTAATATTTTAGATTATATATTGAATTCTATTCCAATTTTATTTAATAATTTCGTTGAATTAAATTAAAAAGTAATTAATTATTATTTTCTACCTATTTATTTATAGAATGTGTTTTTTATTACTTATGTATTTTAATACATAAAGAAAATAAGATTAACGAATTAATAACAATTTTACTTATTCTAATATTAAATGAAAATTATATTTATTAAACAATTTTTATTAATAAAATTTTCCCTTAAATAAATATTATATATTTATAAAATTTATTTTTTTAAACTAATCATAATTAAGATTAGCAATATAAAATATCTAATTCTATTTCTATACTTCACAATAGCGAATCTATAAAATATGACACTATTTCTAAAATAAACATTTCTTTATTAAAAATATTGGCAATTTAAAAAAATTAATTATGGTAAAATATATATATTTTTGAAAAAATGTAATTAAATCATTAATTATAGGTCAATTTTAGATAATAGTAGATATAATAATTAAATCTTAAAAATTCTATGAAAAATATTAAAATTAACATTAACTTTAAGCTATTCAAGATTTATATAATATATTTTAAAATATAATTATAAAGAATATCATATTTTAAAATAAATAGATTTAAAAGTATTATCTATTTATATATATAGAAGAAAAAAAAAAGAGGGTGTATATTTATTATAATTTAATTACTTTATATATATTTGATATTTACTATTCATACAATGTAATCTAATATTTAATTCAATAATTATTTTTTATTTTGTAAGTAAGCAAATAAGTGAATTGAAAAGTTGATTTCCAAACTATTTTAATTAAGTATTAGGACTATGTTTAATAAATAAATAAATATTATTAATCCAAATAAATCAATAAATATCTTTAAATAAGAAACATGCAAAAACTTTACTCCACTGTATTTTTGATTTCTCTTTTATTATCTTCAGCTGCCGCTTTCGAAGTAGCTTTAGAAAGGAAAGAAATTGCCATTGAAAACTTACCTTTTAATGAAGCAATATATTCCACCAAAGTAAATTATGGAACTGATGATGATCACCAAGATGTTCACACTGTTTTCGATATCACTTCAGATCTTACCTGGATTTTAGAAAAAACAATTTGCAACGATTGCCTCGATGGAAAAGTCGAATTCAAGTGTCAAGCTAATGAAGCTGATTGTTATTTGACCGAAAATTACGGAAACACTTCTTCCTTTGGGTTTGGAGGACAAGTCTAGTTTTCTTCTCCCTAAGGAGCCGGGAAAAATACTTACAGAGTTGGTAGAGACAGTTTCGAAATGGCTGATTTGGAATTTAAGAAAGTTTAAGTTGGATTTCCCCAACAAATTTTACCTAACTCTGCTTCCGCCCCCAAATAAAATTTGTTCAGCAAGGCTTAAGCCAGTATTGGATTAGGATTTTCTACTGATGATGAATCTTTTTTGAAAACCATTAACAACTCCAAACACGGATAAGTTAAAACTAATAAAAATGAGTTTTCAGTTTTCATTTCTGAAGACATTTGCCAATTCGTTTTCGGATCCCCCAACGAATTTTACAAAAAAGAAGGAGCTAAATGGAACACATTCGCCAACTTCAGAACCAATGACATTCAAAGTGGAAACGCCTACGCCTTGAGAGCCACCGATTTGACAGTTGGAAAAACCAAATTTTCTTTGGGAGTAAAAGACCTTGATGCCGTTGCCAACAAAAACCCCAACTCTATCGTTGTTCAAGAAGCTGTTTTCCAAACCACTTCTAAATTCATCACCTTCGAAGATTCTTCTTCTTTGGCTTAAATAGTTTCTTTAATTAACAAGGAAACTGGAAATACCGCCAATTGTGTTGAAAAGGGAGAAAAAGAATACTATTACTTATGTGATAATGTTGATAATTTCCCCGAATTAACTTTGACCTTGACTGATAAATACCAAAGCAAAGACTTTGTTTTGAAACCCGAGGACTACACCGAAACAGTAACAGTTGGTTTAGATAAAAAAGTTGTTTTACTCTTGAGAAGAGGAGTCTACGGATACTAAAACTCTCAATTATCTGCTTTGGGAGGATCTGGAGGTTCTTACTACATCTGGTTAGGATACGCCTTCTTCAACAGATACTATGTCAACTTCAACTACGATAGAAATGAAATTTCCATTGCTGAAAGAAACCACATCTCTCTCTAGTATAAACACATCAAAAATAACTACTGGTATCCTTTCTTGATTGTAGGATCCATTTTTACTCTTTTATCTATTGCTATCATTTTAAAAAATCTTAAACAAGTACCCTTCAATAGAGTTTAGGCCTCCAACTAATATGCTTCCAACTAATATTCTACCCCCAAAAGACACTTAACTGACTCTGCTGGACGTATGTTAAGAAGTGGATTCTGAGAAATGTGTGTTTATTTATGTAAAATAATTTGATTATTTATTTAATTATTTATTCATTTGGAAATTTAAATTATAATATTTCTATTTATTTTTGTGTATTTTTTCGTGTTTTTTATGTAGAATAAATTTAAATTATCTTTTGTATAACATAAACTATTTATAAAATACTATATTATATTTATTATATAATTGATTGAAATTAATTAATATATTTTTTTTATTTAATACTAAATGTAGACATAATAAATTAACTAAATAAGTAAAGTGAAATATAATTATAAATAGGCTACGAATAATAATATCAGTGATTTTTTAAATATAGCTGAATATGTTCTAAAGATGCTCTTTCTAAAGGGTTAAAATGCAAGACTTTACCCAAAAACTTTCTGAAATCTTAATCCTCTATCTTCTACAGATGTTTTTTTATGATTTCTTCTCCTCTCATATAGTCATTTGCAAGAAGCAAATCTTTCGGACTGAGCAAATTAGTAATTTGAAGGAAAGAAAGCCCCAAACTTTTTTTATTAAAAAAATAAATAAATAATTTTTTTTTAATTTAAATGAGTTCTACTATTTTACCTAAAAATATCACTCAACATATAGTCACATAGATTTTTATTTACATCCCCATGTCCTTACTCAGCAATTTTTTTAATTTCAGGACTCATATAAAGTAGTGAGCCCTACGCATAAGATATGGTATGATTTTAGGTATTACTATTTAAAATATCTTTGGAGATTCCATAGTCAGTAAGTTTAATATGCTTCCCCTCATCATCCATCAGCAGTATGTTCGCAGGTTTGATATCTCTGTGGAATATACCCTATATTCTTAAATGGCCCATGGCGATGCTGCACTGGTACATAAGATTTTTAATTTATGAAATTTTGTAGAAGTTATGTGTTCTTCTACGGATTTCAATTTCTTCGGACAAACTATTTTTGGCCAGCTACAAAACCAACATGTAATTATGGTTTTTTCTTAATCCTTCTTCCTTTTCCCAATAGTAGTATTCTATTACACTCATAATATTCGGGTGCGGCTTGAAGAGCCTTTGGTAAATTTTTATTTCCTTTTCCAGCATTTCAGCCATACTTTTACTAGTGGCTGTCATTTATTTAATTGCATAAAATTATTGATCTCTTAGGTCTTTCACTTTGAAAACAGTTCCAAATCCTCCCGCTCCCAACTAAATGATATTATGCTCACTTGTATCAAAATTCTGATAAAACTCTTCTTCAGTCTTTTATAAAATGATCGGAATCTAGTTATTAGAATTCAAAGAAATCATATCTTAAGTTTTAAATGTTTTTGTTTAGTCGGATTCAGGATTTGAATTGGAGGTGTTAAAATTAAAGATTGAGCGTTTTTCTGTTTGGTAGTTGCTATTTAAATGATCGGAACTTTTGTGCATATTTTTTGCCGTATGAGCATTGGCATTACTTTCTTCTTAAAATGGAAATCTTTCTATATTATAAGTATTTTCATTATTATTTAACTTTATTGTCGTCTAAATATTAAACTCAGGATGATTATTGGTATCATAATTTGACTACATTTATTATTAAACATTTTCTTCAGCATTTTCTTCTATTATTATATCGTTGTTAAGTATGTATTCTTGCTTAAAAGATGATGGCGAATTAATAACGGATTTGGTAGGATGATTTTGTTATGGTTATTTTATTTCTTTATATGAACTCTATTTTTTAATATAGATTGGAGAATTAGAATATGTAGTATTGCTAGACGAGTTCGTTTTGTCTACTAAAGTTAGCTACAATTGAGAGCTTGACGAAAATACAATGCTGCTAATAGGCTTATTTTCGGGTATTTTAATTTAATGATCATATTCATCCATTTCATTTGTATCTTCGCCATATAACTGAGATTACAATATTTCTTGTTTCTTTTATATTTGCGAATGTTTGCGAATAATTGAGAGCTTATTCGTATAGGAGTCTTTTTTTTAAGAATGCTTATTGGCCAATTCTATTTGTTTATCTACAGTTTTATTCTTCTGTCTATCTTATTTTTTTTATTATTCCTTATTCTTTTTCTATTTATAGCAAATTATTGCAATCAAAACTATAAATACAATAATAGATACAGTAATAATAACTATAATTTTGCTATTTTTAGAAAATGATTAATTTTCACTATTTGTACTTAAAGAGCCTGTTGATACATTATTGTTATTATTAGTTGTGTTATTTTCTCCCTGGGTATTATTACTAGTTTATCCTGTACTTTAACTAGATTGGTTTTTATCATTTTCATTGTTATTGCTATTTGTATTTTCACTATCAGTTATTAAATCACAATTATTTTAACCATTTATTTCTTTATACCCTTCTTTACAATTGCATTAAGGGGGCGTTTACCTCGAAGAGTGAGAACATTAAGAACATATATTATTATGAACAGTTATTTAATTTTTTTTATACGACCCATTTTCGTCATAGTAGCATGTTTTACAATAAAAATATGTGTTACTACATTCGTATAGTTAAGAGCAAAATTTTAATTATGATACATATACAGCAATAGAATCAGATGAACATAAATTGCATTCTTAATAATTATCTTATACCTTCAAACAATTTTAGATTGCTAGATATTTAAAAATTTATCTATAATTCAACTTTTATATTTAAATATTTTATTTACGCTAATAAAAATGAATATTAGACTTCATACTTAAATTTCCATTATCCTTATTTACATTAACTCCATAAGTTAATAAATATAATCCATACTAATTTTTTAAATTACTATCCCAAGTTTAAAACTAAGTTATCAAATTTTCTTTCTGGATTAATTTCATATAGGCCTACTTGTTGTATATTGTTTTTGCAATATTTCTGGAATCTTAAATAATGTCTTCTCTTTTAGTTTTACAATTCTAGTAGTCATAATTAAGTAAGAGAAACTCTGTTGTTTCATATTGAGAATAAGATCTTTAAAATACCTGTTAAATTTTATTTCATTTTTATATTTATTAGAGTAAATTTATAAAAAAAATTTATTAAATTTACAATGTAGAACTGCTCATCAATAAACTAAAATTGTACTGATAAATATTCACTTTATTTATTTTATTTTATATCCTAACTTGATAATTATTCTTAACATTAGTACTCTAACTAGTCATTTATAATATATAAATATAAGAAATTATATCTATCCTTAGGTTGCAAGGCATCCGTATCGACAAATGTTATAATTCCAATAGCAAAAGTATTCTATGTTAGTCTTAAACTTTATATTTATTATGAAGGATATGTATTAAAGAGAATCGTTTCTTATAAAGTAAAACCCTCTAATAATAAAATAAAAATTAATTAATTTAAGTTTTAAAATTATATCATTACCTGCTTCGGCATTTTAACTACTTTTCAATATCTTAAGATATACATTATCCGATTGCTATTAATCCCAAAATAAAGATACAATGGAATTTTACAAAAATATTAATTGAATTGATTCAAATAATGTGTCTTATTAAATTAAAAAATCTAAAGACTCTTTATACTAATTTTAATTTTAATTATCATTAACATTAATAACCCAATATTAGATTTCTATAAAAAATTAATAATTTTATATTTTAACTAAATATAAATATTTTATATATATATTACCATCTAAATTTGGATCTTTAACAAATATATAAACTTCATTAGAGAATTTATTATAAAAACATCTGGGATCTTCCTTATATAATACATATTAATCATCGACAAGGAAAAGCTATTGGTTTTCATAATCTACAAAACCATAAGAAGAACCTTCACTTCCTTTTATTAATTTATTAGTTAATTGGATAAATTTTTAATAAAAAATTATATTATAACAATACGTTACCATCTTTATTTTATAAAATTCCTTATAAGGTATATATATCTGTTTGGTCATGATAATATTCAACATATATAATAAATATTTTATTTTATAATTCTATATCACAAATATCAAATTATATTCTAAAATTATCATTTGTTCTAAACAAAAACGATTTTAAATTCTCATTACTTTCTAAAAAAATAATAATTTCTTAGTTAAATGATGTACTTTGTTTTTGATTATTTTATTATTAACATATAAAAATAAGTAAATTATCAATTAAATAAATTTAATTTATGACTTTTTATATTCTATATTCCCAATTAAGTTAATAGACAAAAAAATATACTAATGAATATAAAATATCTATATCTATAAAAATAAAATTACAAAAGTTATTCCAATATTCCATTATCAAATAATCATCTGATTCTCTTCTTTACATCATAATAATTGTTCCATCCTTTTATACTAAAGTTTTCTCTTCAATATATTAAGATATTGATTAACTATTTTCTTAAACAAATGTTTCAAAACCCAAAGCAAAGTATAATATAAACATAAATAATATAATACATTTTGAGCTAATATATAATTATTTCATTAATAAATATTTCTTGCTACTTTCCTTTTTAAATTAATAATTATTTTAATAAAAAAATAACTAAAATATTTTTCTTTTGTTATTTTTTTTCTTCTATTTACTAAATTTATGTTTTAGGCTGACTTTTTTAACAATTCTTCATTAATTATAATATTATTCACATATTTCACTATAAATTAATTATATATTTATTAATTATTTATTTAATATAGCAGTAAAATATTTATCAATTTTAATTGATAAATTCTATGACAATATTATTTTTTTACAAATTTTAGTTTAAAAATATTATGATGTAAGGATTTTTAAATAATAAATTATTTTACTCAATTTACTACTATCTATGAACCTCGTAAGAATAAATATTTTATAAATATTAAACAGTTTAATAAAATATAAAACAAATTTATATAAATAATTACAAATTATTATATATATATATTCTTTAAATAAAAATCAAATAAATAATAAAAAATATATTGCTTATTTTAATTAATATAATTAAAATAATAATTCAAGACTTTATATACAAATTTCCACCATTTTAATGTAAAAAATTGAGAGGCTTCCGAATTTATAATATCATGAAGCATTAATATACTAATAAAACCTTTTATCAATTGGAAATATTAATATTTAAAAATACTAATATTATAAATATTGTAAATAAAATATAAATATCATTATATAATTAAATATTATAATATTATTGTATTCTATTAGATTTTATGCTAATAATTACTATTCATAGTTTTTTTAACTTCTTTTTATAACAAGAAAAAAATTAAAGAAAGAAATAGCTTATTTAAAAATGGAATAAAAACAAAGTAATTCTCCTAAAGCAAGTCAAAATATCCCATAAAATAAAAAAGTTTCCAATTTTGCAAATATAAATATGCAGTAGAAAAGTAAACCTGTTGGAGAGATATTATTAGATGAAAAAATAATGAAAAATGAGAAAAATGATAGAAAATATATTTTAAAATAATCAAATCTATATATAGATCAAACTTACTAAAAATCAACTGAGCAACAAGAAGATGAATTTGGTAAAATTATGAATAAGAATGATGTTTTTTAAACAGGTTTAATAGGACTGTTTTCAAAAAATAGTCATAATGATTAGTAGCTAAATGATAATGCAAAGAAAAAATAGAAAGAATAAAATGCTTTCAAAAAATAAGAAATAAAGGTATTAATCTCTAAATACCAATTATGCATTACATTATAAATATATTTAATAAATTAATAGCAAAACCTTAGATTAGCTAAATTGTATGAAGCTATAGACTTATTAAATGAAGAGGAGAGATTTTAAAAAGCAGTGCGTCATTTTTTTGATGCCTTCAATTATAAATCTATAAGGCATGATATAGAAAGTACTTTAAATTATAATTATATTTATCTAAATAAAATATTCCTTATTTAAATTCGTAAAATTTAAAAAGCTCAAAAAATAAAGTTTGTCAACAATCTATATTACTTTCAACACTCGTACATTTGGTCACTTTGTTTAAATATTGCAGCCTGGGCCTATATAATTTTTACTTTTTTTGAACCAAGTAGTAGATTTGACAATTTCGTCGAAGGGTCTATTAATAGTTACATAGTTATAATAGGAGAAGGGTATATAATCAAAAATAAAAGCTTTTTAATTCGCTATAATAATTATATTATATAACTTTATTTAGAATATGCAATGTTTTCATTATCCTAGATTTAATAATTTAAATTATTCACCAAAGCTATGATAATACTCAAACTATTTTTTAAAAATTCATAAAGAATTCGAAATATTAAACAAAATTTTGGTTTGCAATTATTGGATTTATTGATTATATCATTTTAAATGCATATTATCCATAAAATAGCTTCAGATTTGGAAGATATATTAGATGGCGTAATTTATTTAATTATTAAATTGTATTTCTTCTTAAAATTAGCTTTATAGTTATTGTTTTTCAAAAATAGTTGGAATAATTCTATACAGCAGATAAATGAGAAAAGTATTTTAAGGAATCATATCTTCTTTACGCAAATTAATGATTTTTATTATATTTTTTGGGTTTTTTGTTACATTTTGGGCATTTTGCGGTGTTAAAATTATTGGGTAATATTATAATATAATAATAAAATAATTATTATTAGTAATTAAAATATTTTCATTGCCTATGCAGAAAACTTGATGGAGAAATTCCTTACACAGATCAAGTATATACAAATATAATAACCTTCATTATGCATTAAACGATTAATATACTATACTTAAATTGTTTTAGTTAAATAATTTTGATGATGTTTTGCCAGCTATAACTATTCTTTATTCACTTGTAACTATTGATCTTTATCCAGAGTCGTTTTTAACTGCTTTAAATTCCAGTTATCTTTATCTGTTTTATTTTATACCATATGTATTTTTAACTATGATGCTTCTAGTTCCTATTCCAGTTGCTCTAGTATTTGAAGCTTTTAAAAAAATCAAATAAAAGTTATTATAGAAGATCGTTTAAAATAAAGAAGTGCCTTATTTTGCTGTTTCGTAACTTTAGATTTTAAAGATGAAAGGTGAGAACATAATAAATTAAAATTAAATTTATTATAACATATTATATTATTTCATATAAATAGATTTATGTCAGAGCAAACATTTATTAAATTAATGAAAGCAGTATATAGAAATTAGCTAGATGATACTGCAATCAATGATTTATATTAAGAAATAGATGAAAATAATAGTAAAAAGATAAGCATAGATGAGTTTTTTTATTAATAGATTTGGTTGAATAGAACTATAAATATGCTCCTAATAAAAGAATAGATATACCTATTTTTAAAAGTAATTATTAATAAATTATTATTTTAGATACTCATCTGATTTTTATTAAACAGGATAAAAGATTTTGTAAATACAAAACTAAAATTTAGAGCAATTTTAAATAGTTTATTATTTTCTATTTTAATTTTTATTGTAACCTCGTTAGATGTTAGTAAAATATTTCTTATCATAATTCAACAAATTTAATTAATATTTTAAAAATAAATCTTAAGTTCTTATTTTTATTGGAATGTTCACTAAAGATGAGCAATTAGCCAATAGTATTGATTCATTTGCGATTATATTCTTAGTGATATATGTTATAGAGGCCTTAATAAAAATTTTATCTTTAGGTTTTTACACATATTTTAATGACAATTGGAACTGTTTCGATTTTTTTCTGATCACTATTTCAATTATATTTTAACTATTTATCATTCAAGAAAATCTTCCAATTGGCTTAGTGAGAACAGCATCTAGGATAACGAGAGTATTATTTTATAAATAAAATTTTATAATTAACATTATTTATAAACAAATATAATATTGTTACAGTTTAGAAGAGTTTTCAGAGTTGCAAAGGCTTTAAGGTCTGTAAAATTTATAAACTTTTTTTTCCTTGGATTCGAAATTTTTGCCGAGGTGAAGGATTTGGTTTCTAAAATCACATTAACTTTTCCAATTTTCTTTAGACTAATGTCTATCCTCATTGTAGTAATTTTTTTCTTTTCTTCTATTGGTGTAGAAATTTTTGCAATAGAAAACAAAATATTTGATTCTTATTCCTAACTAGCTCCCTTCAAAAAGTAATTTTGTGGATAAGAAGAGCTAAAAAATATAGGTTGTATTCTTATATTAATTTATGTAATAAATATTAATCTTATTGAAATAATATATTTTTAGGATTTTTTAACTGGGGTTCATGTGAATATGCTAGTCTAGACACATTTTGGGGAAATAATTTATTACTAATTTAGGTTATGACAGGATCAGGATGGTCTTATTTAATTTTTGAAGCTTCAAAGAGGCTAAATTCTCTATTTTTTGCATTTTTATATTTCGATACATATCACCTTATATGTTAATTGATTGTAGTTTCTCTATTTAAAGGGTATTTATAAATTTCTAAATAACTTTAAATATATTTATAATAAATATAAAATTAAATATAGTATAATTTGGGAAATATTCAGTGTTGTTGATGATACATTTAATAGTGATACAGTATAAAAAGAAGAAAATGAAGATTAAAGGAAAAAACAATTGAAGATGTAGGGTTAAGATGATGACTTGGATTATGATCAATTAATGCTAAACGGGGATATTCCTTATAAAAGTGTTAATTAGTATACAATTACAGATTAAACTGATATTATCAGTCGTAAAAAAAATATAAGAATTGAAAAGATATTGGTTACTGATTTGTCGTAAAGCAATGTCCCACTTAATGACATTAACACATAAAGCAAAGGAAAATAAGTAGACAGGAGTAGCAAATATTAAAATAACGTATTTTTTAAAAATGAAGTAAAATCAGGTAGATTTTTTTATTTTAATTATTTTATAAATCCAAATTTTATATTTTAAAAATTTCATTAGAATTTGATTTACTTAACAATATAAAAGATAAAAAACACAAATCAGTTATATTAAATAAATCACCCGTAGTAGAATCAAGTTTTCAAAGAGATTTAAAAAGTGCTAAGTAGCCCCACATTGATTTTAGAAAGGTTGCCATTGTAAACAATTTAGAATAAAGTATATCCACAATTCGATAAAATCCAGAAAATGGATCTTTGTATTCTTCAGGTAATGCAAGCATATGCTTAAAATTTTTAAAATAATAATAGCCGAATAAAGACAAAAATGGAATTCATAACCTTTTCATCAAGTAATCATTTATTGTTATTTTTTAATTGCTAACAATTTGTTTTTGTAGTGATACACAGTCTGAAGCAATTCAGGAGTAAGAAAAAATCTAAATTTTCGATATGGGAGAAAACCTATTTGATCAGATTGATTTATAGAAAATTTTTACCCAAAATGAAGTTTTTTTTCGTTCTTAAAAATTAAACCAAGAGTTAGATAATTCTTTCGGGTCAAAACCAGAAATGTTTAATAGAAGTATTTTAATTACATTTAAATGAATTCTTTTTAATAATATTTATAAAATTTCGTATAATTAGATAATCACCTATAAAACGCTCACTTTGCTCCTTCTAAAAATTATTTTGTAGAACAATAATAGAATGCCTCTAACAATTAAAGTGTAATATAAAGCTCAGAATGTAGTGATTTAAATAAATTGGTGTTAAAGAAAACCAATAGTTACAATAATTATAACAATTAATTATAAAATTTGAACTCATTATAACTTCAAAAAATCAGTCTAAAAAGATATTGTAACTTTAGAAATGCTTACATTTAAGGATGTAGATATGACTGTCAATATGACTGGGGATTATACAATTAATATGTCTCCAGATGCATCTCCTAACAACCGTATTCTAAGGAAAAATGCTTAGTAGAAGCTGACATCAAACAGTTTATTTAATTAACCACAAAGTGATTATGGTTAAAAGTAATCTTCCAAAAATAGTTCTTGTATGGGATTATCTCCCATACAGCGACTTCGTAGTGTTATTTAAAAGGTTAAAAAGGAATTAATTACTAACGAAATGTTTTTCTTTAAATCGAAATTCGTCACCTATGAAGACTTCTGCAAAAACATAATTGAAATACGAAAAGCCCAAGGAAATTTCGAAAACTTTGATGAAGAAGAAGAAGTATTTCAAAGTGATGACGAAGAGTGCATATCTACCTTCATTAGAGTGGTGTATGATGATATGGTGGGCGAAGAAAAGGTAAGTCAAGGGAATTATTTTTGTTTTTAATATCTATCTATTTAATTTTTATTTTAGGTAAAAGGAACCAGAAAAAACTCCGTACAGGACTTATCTACTCAGAGATCATTGATGAATAGAGCTATGTTGGGAGGGACAGATAAAAAAGCAATGAAAGAACTTGAAACCAACTATTTTTAAAAATTATATGGAAATGTGTACAAGGATATGAGAGAAACAGAAGTTCTTCCTATGATTAAAATATCAAGCCAATTAACTTACAATCTTAATACGATTCTGAAATTTGAAAAGGTCCCACTGAAGGTATTTTTTAAAATTTTGGAGGGATTTGAGAAAAAACTTACACATAATTTATTAAGCAATGGAAGCTTTTGCAAATTTATGTTTTAAGTAATAAACCAATTTTTATTATTGATAATATCTATATAATAACTAATTGTTTTTAAAAATTAAAGACCGTCAATAATGTTTGGTTTTGTACAACGATAAAAAATGATAAAATAAAATTTATCAGAATTAGAGAAGGATTTTGGAAATATCATTAAGCCTTATTTCCCTAAAATAAAGAAAATATTATTATAGGAAAATAGATTTTAGATGGATTTCCTAATCAAGTACGAATTGAAATAGATTCTTTTATAAATGAGTTAAAATAACTTTCTCATACATTAAATAAGGATAGTTACATAATTAAGCCTAAAGATAAATATTTGTAATCTTAGTTTTTTATAAAGTAATTTTTTTGTAAATAAATTTTTATAAAATTAAAAATAAGTGATGTTGTATTTACTAATATCTATGAAAGTGATTTTACCAAAACCTAATCGAAATTACAAAAACTTGACTATAAAAAAATAAATAATACCAATATATATATGCCAGAAAGTTACCAGAATAGAATAAACCCTCAAAATAATAATAATAATGGGGCTTAGATAGATTCTGATTCCACACTATAATCTGAAATAGTGAAGAATTCCATAATTAAAAATATTTAATTTTTCGTTTTGCATAATAAAAATATAAATCGGAATTCTACCAATATTTAAAAAAACGATAAAAAAAATTAGTTAAATGTTAATTATGAAGCCAGAAGGTTCATAAATGAGTTTGAAAGACAAAAAAGTGATGCAAACTCAGGATATGTAAGTGCTCAAAAGCATAGAGAAAACTTAAAATAATCATCCAATGAAATCATGACTTTCGGTAAAAATTATATTTGTTTGTATGAAAACTTATCATTATTAATATTAAATCCATTTATATAGCATATGTTGTAGAACTAGTCAAAGATGTTTAGTAAATTTTGTAGGCAAATAGGGAAAATTTTATTTTTAAGGCCTCAGAATTATTCTTTGAAAGATACCAGATGGAAATTTCCAATTTCTTGGATATAAATTATAATTAAAAAATCTGGGAAGAGAATGAAGAAGATGGAAGTCCTAAAAGTCTTATAATAGACGATCTCAAAATTCAAAAGTATTGTTCAAACATCGAAATAGAGTCTCAGAAAAAAAAATCTGATGACTATGTCATAAAGTAATAAAATCAGAGTTAAATTATTTAAGATGCGGGGGAAGAAGAACAAGAAGAGGGAAAACAATAAGAAAGAAATTCTTAACCTATTCAAATTAAATAACTTACAGAAAATATATAGAAGTAATAAAAAAAGACTTTTTAACCTGTTAAGGCGTTTTCTATTGATTTATGACATTAATTTAACCAATGTAGTATGTAAAAAACTATTAAAATGATAAAAAACACTTCAATATTTATTGAAAATTATAAATACAATTTTACTTTATATATAAAATTTATTTAACTTTTTAATTCTATTTTACATTATAAACCATTCTTAATCTAGATTATTTTCTAATCACATTATTAAAATTATAGATTTATTAAATATTTAATAGTCATATATATAATTAAATAAATATAGTTAATTAAAAGCACTCCAATTAAATCCAAAAGAAATACATACTTATAATCTAGTTAAAAATTTTGCAAATAATAAAAAAATTTTTAAAAAATGTTAGTCAATCCATTGCAACCTGCCAATAATAAATATAAAACCACATTATGTCGTCATTTTTCTACAAGTAATATTACTATAAAAGCGTTATTATTAGCATAATAGTTGATAATTAATTATAATTTTTCTGTTATCTCATAATTAAATTTTAAAATAAATATCTAATCAGCTGGTACATGCACAATGGGAGGAAGATGCCATTTTGCTCATGGGTAGGAAGAACTTAGAAATGCAAATGACGTAATTTATTTATTTATATTTTATTTTATTTTTTGTAAATTAACTTCTTTTTTCATCACAAATACACATAAAAAATTTAAAAAGCCGATTGAAGTATATCCAGGAGCCGACCCTGCAAATATTCCTCAAGATTTATCTGGTATGGGAAATGCAACTTTTAAAACGATATAGTGTAGATATTTTGAATTAGGAATATGTAAATATAGTGAAGGATGCCATTTTGCCCATGGGGCTTAAGACACTAAAAATGCTGTAAATAACTATAGTTTACAATTATAATATTTTCCATAAAATTATTAATATTAATTTAAGATTGATTCTGGATCTATGAATTAAATGGCATTGGCACAATAATATGCTGCCTTACTGTAATAGTAAGAGAGATTATAGGGAGAATTGTTATAATAAAAGGAAACAAGTTAGTAAAGTTAATAATAGACGCTTCAAGCTCCCTAACAACCTTCCACTCCTTAGTATAGTGTTTAAAAAGACCCTTAAGTTTAAAGAGAAATAACAACTAAATAATTAGAATTCATATTGAAAGAAATAGTTAAATAACCCTTAAATAGTGGAGAAAAATTCAAAGCTAATATAGCTAAATAATTATTAGAAGCAGGAAATATATCAGGCTGCAGTCTTTCTTTAAATGTAATTAAAAATAAATGCTTATTTTTGCTCATAGCAAGTATTATATATATATTGTTTTTTTAGGACATATGGACCTCTTTAGAAGAAGGATCAGAGAAAAAAAAATTAATTGATAAAATAATTTCAGATGCTTCTGATCTTGCCTTTACCCTTATGGCCGAGTTCTCGGTGAAAATAAAAGAATAGCAAGAAGCGCTTCTTTAGCAATAAAAATAACTACTATAGTCTATGGAAAGCAAAAACCCTTAACTACAACAATAATAATAATAAATGGGGGCATAGAATATGGGAATGTATGGTATTCCCTACTGATGATAATCCTTATGAATAAAAAAAAAGAAAATCTCTATTATAGAATGTGTATATATATAAGATAATACTCTATATATTTCTTACTACTGCAGTAATTGTCATATATTTATTTTACGGTTGCAAGCTCCCATTTACTCTTCTTCTTCTTCTTCTTTCGTTTTTTTTAATAAAATATAATTTGCAATAATATGGTTAAAGGAGTTTGAAACTAAAAAATTTTTAAAATTATGGAGTTATATAATTATTATTAAAAATATTGCAGATAAGAGATAATTGTATTCTATTTATTTTATTTCACAAAATCTTCAAATTCATTGTTTAATAATAGAATGACTTTTATACAGAAAACCATAACAGGCATACCAAAATTTTTTCATCAGATTTTATTATACAATAGTAAATAAAGTATTTAATATAATAATCATTTTATTATTTTTTCGAAAAAAATAGAATTATAATACCATTCAAAAATAAAAAATTAATTTAATGGAAGCCAATTATAACTTACCTTAAAAATCCAGACAACTTTTATGGTAGTTAAAAAATTTATTGAAAGAGAAAAATATAGATTTGAAAGCCGTCTTTAGAATGTATTGTCAAAAAGGAGTTTTAAATTTATCTTAATTTAGTTTGCTTCTATTAAATATAGATCCAAATTTTAATAAGAATAACTAGAGCACATATTTAACTAAATTGACAATGAAAAATAAAGCTACATCAACTTTTTCCAATTAGAATAATTATTTAGTGTAATAGATGAAATAAAGGATTCTCCGTTTTATGTTGATGATAATAAAATTTCCCCTTAACAGAAAAGAGATTCAAGAATTTACGATTCTTACTAAACTCTTCTTATAAAATTCGAAAAGCTAAAGCAATAGCATTTGAAAAAAGAAATCGACATGAAAGAGTTACTAAACATGTTTTCAGGATAATAAAATTAAATTAACATAAACGGGTTTTTCTCAATGCTTGAAGCTTGTAGTTTAAATTTAAATAATGGTGAAAAAAAATAAGTCGAACAAATATTTGGAGAAAAGTCCATTGATATAAATATTTTCTGGGAATTATTTATAGAAAATCAAGAACAAGATAATAATAATTAAAATAACAATAATAAATAATCAATTTAAAATAATAACGTAGATGAAAATAAGATGGAAGAGGAAAAATAGAATTAATTGAATAGCAGTAATTTTATGTACAATTTCTAAGATTTTTACTCGATAGACTCAATTATTCCAGGCATTGAAAGTTTTATGAATATTTTCAAAAATTGTTTGGAAAACAATATAGTTTTTATCGACCCTGAATTTCCTCCTAGTTCGAAAAGTATATCCAACGATTAGAATGACTATAAATACTTTCCTGTACTTTTTTTTTCTTCTTCATAATTTTTGAAATAATATTAATTAATTGGTAAATACATACTTTGATAGATAAGAAATAAATATTTCTGGATGAGAAGTACAGAGATTTTCGGAGGACAGATATCCGTTTTTTAAAAGAAGATTCTTTACTTTCTTCAAGATTCGGAATCGGGAAATATATTTCCCCAAGGGATATAAAACAAGGGTAATAACATTTTAAATTATAAAAAAAAAGCTGAATCTTTATTAATTGATTATTACTAATGATATAGATAGCTGGGAGATTGCTATTTTTTGTCTGCAGTATCAAGTTTAGCCGATAAACCTTAAAGAATTCTCAACCTATTCATAACAAAGATTTTTAACTAATTTGGATTATATTGTGTAAGATTTTGTCATGATGGAGAATGGAAAGCTATTACAATAGATGACAATTTTCCTTGCCATAACCGATATTCAGGACCTGCGTTTTCAAAGGCCAATGGAAATGAATTATGGGTGTTGTTGTTAGAAAAGGCTTATGTAACTACATAGTTAATTTATTATTCGTTAATTTTAAAATTTAAAAATACAGGCAAAATTATATAATGGGTATTCAAGAATAGAAAGTGGTTTTTGTATCGATGCATTAAGAGACTTAACTGGAGCCCCTACTTATAATATAAAAACTTAAGATACTCATACAGGAGATTTTACTTAAAATATTTATGATGAATTATTTTATGCATTGCATATGCAAAACTTTGTAATTACAGCAGGATCTGATCATTAAATAGATACATATATATCAAATTCTACAGGCCTTGTAGGGAGTCACGCATATTCTGTTATTAACATTTAAAATATATACAACTCAAAGATCAATGAAACAGTAACACTAATAAAATTGAGAAATCCTTGGGGTAAGGTAAATAAAAATAAGACATGCTATCTTCTGTATTTTATATTTTTTTTTCATTAACATTTAATATACTTTAAGACTGGATGGAAAGGGGACTATTCGGATAAATCCACATTGTGGAGTGAAGATATGAAATAGTAAATGAAAGTAAATAAAAAGGTAAAAACCAAAAGGAAGTATAATTATTTGAAATAAAATAATTATTATATATCATTTTAGGAAGATGGAATCTTCTATATGTCCCTTTTTGACTTCTAAAAATACTTTAATTACTGTGCGATATGTTGTTATCATGATGACTATCAATATTCCAGTATGAAAATTAATTCCAATTGGAAAAATGCTTAGTATGTTACATTTGAAGTTAAAAAAGAAGGTCTTTATTATGTTACCCTAACTCAAAAGGGTAAAAGAAATTTCCCTAAAGGATATGACTATGAATATTCTAAATCCAAATTGTTCCTGTGCAAAAAGTTGCCGGATTCTAAATTTAAATATTATGATGCCAAACAAAAAATAGTGAAAGATAATACTGTGCAGGGAAACTTAACTGAAGGAACTTATTATATTTACGCAAAAGTTGAGTGGAAAAGTGCTTAAAACTCAGATTTTGTTTTAAGTAAATAATCTTTAATAACAGTATTTTTATTTATAAATAATACAATATTTACAACAATTAGATATTTATGGACCTTAAGAAGTGTAAATGCAGTTAGTGCCAAAATAAAGTGCAGTCAATATTATTGAAGAAAGTCTAAAATAAAAGGCTTCAACAACAGCTTAACTTAAACCATATGCCCACAACCCGTACATACAAAATGCAAGCGAAATGAACCACAAAACAGGGTTTGGATATATTTATATAACAAATCAAAGCTTAAAACCCCTGTAAACAAGCTTTTAAATATCGGATAGCAAAGGAATAAAACCAAGAAAACCTTAAAGAGATTTAACGATTAATTTCTATGTAATGCCAAATACTGATTCAATTGTTATTTTTACAATTGATGCTTAAGGTTACACGTATAAAATAAATGAAAGATTCATACCTCACTGAAATTATGTTATTTATAATTTAATTAATTATATATAAAGTAAAGTGTATATTTACTATATAAAATATGTAAGTAAGTGGCTTTAAAATCTTTATATTAAATACACCATAAATAAATCGAGTAAATATATAAATACATAAAAACTCAATTTTGCACTTTTTATTTTTTAGTATTTAGTTAATTTTTCATTCATATTGGATTCCAGTTGTCAATGCAGCAATTACATCAGCTAAAAACTGCTCATTTTATAAATTGGGCCTTTCATTTTCATTAACTATTTTATCGTTGTCATTTGGAAGTTAAGGAACATAAATATCCATAACTCCAGATTTTTCTAAAAAATAGCATATTGTTGTTCTTACACTAACGATTGTATTTATGGTTAATTAAAATAACATGGGTTATCCATCATCATTATCTCCATGTGAATTTTCTTCATATTCAATGTAAAATCTAAAATGTATATAATGGTTTCTTACTAATTATATATATTTTATTTTCGATTGATTGATTGATTTACCTATTATCGTTAGAAAAACTACGCTTTATTATTCCCATATCACTGTTCACTTCTGATTAAAACGTCATTTTATTTGTAATTGGATTGTATATATCTAAAAATTCTCCCCCTTACGCTGATCGTCCAATTATAGCAATTTACTTTTCATGATTGTAATAAGGAACATCATTTAAAATCCAGTATTTATTATCACTGTCTTCTTCATCAGAAAATACATCCAATGATTGCTAATATTATTTGTTATCCTAAGTATTGACAGTTATTTTAGTCGGTATTCCGTCATTATTTAAGTTTCCGAAAAATGATATAGTATTAGGTCCTGAGTATAATAATTAAAATAAAAAAATCAATAAAATTATTTATTTTAGTAATAATGTTTTTTACCTTCTGGCCACGCAGAAACAAAAGTCAAATTTAAAGGAGGATCTTAACTTTCAATCAAAATATTCTCCTATATGTCTCCATTCACTTACGTGGTAATAATTTTTCTATATTTTAATGGTTATTCATTATAAGAAGGACCCCAAATTATTATAGTCCCTTTGTCATCCTTTAATGCAGTTATTTCTAAGTTTCTTTATTCAGTTTCTTCAAATTCCTAATGAGATATATATATATTGTTTACTTATATTTTATAAATATATTTAAATTTAAATACAATTTGCCAAATATGGTCATTATTTTAATTGTCGATTTTCCAACAAGTCACAACATTTCCCTAACTGTTGCTGTATTAAAACTTTTCTTCTAATAGCACAACCATTCTCTATTTTTCCAAATACACTATTTTCATTCCATCATTTATTAAATTGCCAATTTTTTCCGCAGATCTGTCAGCCTCTGGCATGGCTTTTAAAGTTGGTATTGAGGGTTTAAACTATTCGTCTAAATTCCCTGTATTTATATTTAAAATCCTTAATCTCCTGTCTTCGGCGTCAATATAAAGTAATTCATTTTTAGAAATTGGAATGAATTATTTGGCACTGTCTGAAATTTTCTTTTCTCCTTTCGTAAGACATTCAGGATTATCAGTGCTTTCTAATTTTTAAAAATCTTTAATAATATTATTATCATTATCTATATAAATATTACACAAATCCCAAACTTAATATCTTCCAGTATTAAAATATAGAAATACCTTATAAACAGGATCCTAGTCTGATTCTTTTTCGAAAGTCACGACATTTTCTATGATGTTTGAGAAATCTATTTTCAAAGATCTCCATTCTTTAGCTATTCTATAACTCTCTGGATTTTTTTAATGGACTTGTTCAATAATTTCAATTTCTCCCTATTCTTACTAGTTGTTATTTTACTCTTCATTCTAAATTAATTAAGAATTCATCATTTTAAATTTTGTTTCTTTTTCCCGTTTATTATAAAATATTTAAAGTTTGATAATAATTGTTGTTAATACTATTTATTTTATTAGATTTTTATGCTTTAAATAACATTTCCTGATAAATAAATTAAATAAAAGAATTAATTGTATTGAATACCCTATAAACCCTAATACTATTTTTGAGCTCAGAATAAAAATTTTTAAAACGTAAGGATATTTAATTTGTTTGGATAATAAAGAATAATAATAAATTACATTTAAGTAATAGTATTTTTCTTATATTTATATCAATAATATAGATTTTATTATTATTTATTATTTAATTGAAAACGAATTGCTTAAATAATTAAAATTTGTAAAGAGAATTACAAGCTATTACTTACTTAGTTTAATAATAATAATTTGTCACATAGCTACTTAAGCCACATCTAAAATACTTTACTTATTAATATTGTATTAAAAACTATAATATAGTAAATTTATTATTTTGACCTAATAAAAAAAAAAAAATAATTAGAAATATTAATTTATCATATAATATAGTAACAAATAGAAAAATATAAATTATTAATGAGTAGTAGTGAAGGTTCTCAAATGGGAGAAGAATTAGCTCCTGGATTAAGAGAATTGTATGAGGAATTTGATTCAGATTCCCAAGAATAATAAGATGGAGAAGGTATGGAAAGCCAAAATGAAGATTACGATGATCAAGAAGAAGAATCTGCAGAATTAGATAGTGATATTTAATAAAACGAAAGTTTAGATTAAGAATAAGAAAATTAATCAGATTCTGAGGAAGATAATGAAAATTATTAGGCAGAAGATTAATATAATGAAGTCGTAAGAAAATTAAATGGAAAAACTTTAAACTTTTCAAAATTCAAAGCAATTTCTAAGAATTTAATAAAGTAATAAGAAAAAAATGACAGCTATTAATAGTTTTTAGAAACCAAGCAAACATGTAATAGTAATGATAATGAGTATTTGAAAAATGATGAGGAATAACTTGGAGTTTATTTAAAAGATTTGCAAAAATCTCTCTTAGAAAATAATGATTCCTACCAAAAACAATACAAATTATTAAGAAAAACCAACAGTAGTTTACAAGTTGAAGAGGGTATCGGATTTCTTAATGCCAAAAGTTTATTATTTTAGGAATACATGATCAATCTGCACATATATATGCTTTATAAAGTCCAAGGAAAACCTTTGGACCAGGAGTTTGTAAAGAAAATGTTGTATCAAAAAGTTTTGCTCCAGAAAATGAAGCCGGTCGAAAAAAAATTGGAATATTAAATTTAAAAATTACTTAAAATGTCCTTCAAAAAGAAACCAGAATAAAAATCTTTCAATCCTTATGCTGATAATGATGACAATGACGATATTTAAGATTAAGATGAAAAGTCCACTAAAAATGGTAAATCTAAAAAGGGAAAAGAAATAGTCTAAAATTTGGAGTAAGATTAAGATCTAGAAGAAGACCCTGATAACTTCAAGCCAAACCCTAATAATCTAATAGATTCAGATGATGATTCTTAAGACGAAAAATAAAAAAAAAATTAAGATAAATCGAAATAGAAATATGTTGCCCCTAAGTTAGTGTCTGCTTTGGTATTAATCATTTAAAATCTAATTTTTTATTTTTAAATTAATAATTTAAAATAATTGCATAGCCTAAGTAAGAATAATTGGCTCAAAAAAGAGAAAAATAAAATGAAAGAAGAAAAGTACATTTAAGAAAATAATTGGCTGACAGTTTATTAGATCCCAGTACAGATATTTAAAAAGAAATTAGCTATGGTTAAGGTGGCTAAAAAGCTGTAAGCAAAAGCATGAGAGAAAGAGAAATGTACGAAATGTAAAACTTTGTACGTTTACCAGTTACAAAGAAAGTATATAAATATTGTTTATATAACTCATTATTGTATTAATTTAAGCTAATATTTTTTTTAAATTAGGATAAATTTATACAGAAATAATTCTAAAAGAAGAATAATCAAGGACAAGAAAGATTAGACGATTTTACAGAATAAAAGTAAATAAGAGAATTGTTGTCATACGAAAATATAATAGATAAAAAAGAAGCTAAATTCGGAAGTAGTAACAATAATTAGAATAATAAAAGAAAGTTTAATAATGGATTTTCCGGCAAAAAGGCCAAGGGAGGAAAATAATAAAAAGGAAAAAAGAAAATCAGATTTTGAGTTAATTTTTATTATATTAATATATTTATTTTTATTTTTTGAAAAATGTTTTTTTTAAAATAAATTATTATTATATTTAATTATTATATATATATATTTTTAAAATATATATATATATAAAACGAAATCATATTAAATCCTTTAATTTAAATAATGTAATGTCCTATTAAATATTTAATATCAAATATTCATTTTTTCCAATACTTGCACTAAGACTATTTAAATCCTACTTCAAACCTAGTAAAATGTTATCAGATAGAAATTCAGTGTTTGAATTTGTATAAACTTATAAAATTTCGCTTTTTTAGCAAATGTAATATAAATTTTGAATGCTCAAAACATAAATATTTTTCCTTCTAAACTATATCGGAATTTTATTAAAATATATAGGCAAGTTTTAACACTGTATATTTTTAAGCTTTAGATTATTAATTTGAAAATCTCTTTCAATATATTTCATTTTAGATAAATCATAAATTGAGAAAATAGATTTCACTTTGTCGAAAATTATTATTTAAGAATCTTAATATTAAGTTACAATATAAGAGCTATTTGTATCATACTAACAAATGCAATGCAATTCGATATTAAATTTATTACATTATTTAGAAATTGATTCTTTAGAAAATAAATCCACAAAATATAATCCCTAATGCTTTTTATTATCAATTTTTAAGCTTTAACCTGGGTTTTGAATTTTACTTATTCCAAAAACAATAAAATTATCACATATAATGCTGTCAACTTCATTTTGTTGATTTATCATTATCAGAGGGACAAAAGTGGTATATTCTTTAAGGTTATTATTGAAAAGTATTTCATTTTACTCATTATTAAAAAACTATTCAGGAGGTAATTTTATAAGGGAACTAAAATTAGTAATATGATATTCACTAGCATTGCTATTTTTGGAAAACATGTTATATATATAGAACTTTTCATAGTTTGAGTTAACAACAGAAAGAGTTTCTTCATTAGTGTAAAAATTAAATGAAAAATAGTCAATATCTCTGGTTTTCCTCACTACTGATATTTAATTATTTAAAATATTTCCTGTATTTAAATTATAAATTTGAAATTGTAATTAGTCAAATTCTTTCTTAGCATATTGTGATATTAATAGATTATTTTAAGTAAACCATATTTATTATTATTTATAATAGTTGTAGTTTGGAGTGTGACTATTAACATTTGTTACTCTATAATAATTATTTTCTTACATATTAAATTTGTTGCTGCTTTGATGTTAATCTCTTTTAATATCACATTAAACTAAACGCAAACTATAGAAATCAAAAGTTTTAAAAAAATAGAATTTGATAGGTGCTAATATTTTATTGAATTATGTATCACTTTTTGCAATGTTTTCTGTATAGTTAGATATAAATTTTATGGAATTTCCTTATTAGACTATGCATGATATTATAAAATTTTTCATTTTCCAAAACTCTTTTATTTCCCATAAAGAATAATAACTTGTTATTACTTAGAAATCTTTATGACCTACGATTATCAAATATACTCCTTTGAAAACTAAATATAAAATATAAGTAAACAAGTGGTATAAACACCATCCTAATATACCAGTTATCAAAAATTATAGAAAATATACTTTAAGACTGAATTGATAACTAATTATAAAATAAATTGCATTAAAATCAATGCTTTATATGATTATATAATATATATAAATTACGTTAAGGGTTGAATCCATGTCGAAGTAGTAGTAATTATTATAATTGTGATATTAGATATTAGTAAGAATATCTATAAGAAAAAGCAGATATAGGATAAGGTTCCTCCTATTTATTTATTGAACCGATCAAAAACTACTGAGTATACAAATAAAAAAAACAATATTTTAGAACATTCCTTTATATAGAGGAGAAATATATTTTTAAAAGAATTTTCTTTTAATATCTGAACTCTCTGTCTATTTAGTTTATATAGTGTTAAGTAATGGCAAATTTGTAATATAAGTATTTTTTAAAGCAAATTGAAAACCTATATAAAATTTAAAAATAAGATTCTAAGAATATTTATAACAATATATTTGATAATATTTATAAGTTTAAATTATAAATGTATATAAATTTCATTAATGTCTTACCCATTTTTAAGATTGCTAGATTTGGCTGTCTTTTTATTGTAGATTAAAAAAGAAGAACTTAAAAGGATTGTTGTAAAATTAATAAAATTATTCTTAATTTATATTTATTTCAAAATAGAAAGAAATAAGAAAACAAACATAGTAGAACGTAACATTATTCCAGATTGTAAATATATTAAATATAGATCCTAGCAATTTTCTAAAAACAGTACTCTTTGATTAATTCAAGTATTTTTAAAATAGAAATATTATAATTTCTAAGATCATTTTAGGGTATTTTTAAATATTATATTATTAATTTTAATTTTTATTTTCTATTAATTTTCTCTCTCTAATATATAGAAATATTCTTTATTAAAATAAAATTAATATAAAATTTGTTCGTAAACTAATTAGTATTCCATTTAATAATATTATTCCTAATTTATGTATTAAATATAATTATATTTCGCTAATATTATATGAATAATTAAATAATATTATGAAAGTTTATAATTATATTAATCAAAATCATTGTTCTATAAAAGTCTAAACTTAATGAATAAATTATTACAAACAGTATTATATTACTTATATATATAAAAATAATAAATATAATAAACAATTTTTTATATATATTAAATAAAATAAGTTTTAAAGTAATTATTAAAATAAAATTAACATTGTAAATTAATGAAATCAATTAATTATATTTTTACTTTATGTTAATAATTAGAGTTTTTTTTATACAGAATCAATTTT
Source organism: Miamiensis avidus (assembly GCA_037039885.1). Classification (NCBI taxonomy): domain Eukaryota; phylum Ciliophora; class Oligohymenophorea; order Philasterida; family Glauconematidae; genus Miamiensis; species Miamiensis avidus. Next base: position 979,956 of record JAWVGU010000007.1, on the reverse strand, counting down.
TTTTTACTTACATTCGCAACCTTTATTCTATTCATAATTTGTTAAAGATTTTTATAAAAATACCTACGCTTCTTCATATTACTTATTCTATAAATAATAACTTCCAATTTTATATTGCATAGGAGCTAACCATGAACATTTTTAACCTACTTTATCTTCCAAAATTTAATACCCCTTTTCCAAATACATAAAAGCTTCATACAACTTTAAATAAATTAATAATTATAAATAGAAAAAATTCTAACTAAATAATATATATACTTCATCTGGTTCTTATTAATATTTTATAAATAATATTTTTCCCAACTCTAAATATGTTAGACCAATACATGTATTAGTATGAGGGTATTTTTTTAAATAAATTGTTAAAGCACTGTTAATATCATCGTAAGCCTTATCATAAAGTTGCATTTTTCTGTGCAATTTACCCATTCTATATTTTATTTTTGCATATTTTCCTTAAAACATCTTTTGATCAATAATTTTTTCAGCTTTTTCAAAAGTTTTCTCTGCCATTTCATACTATTTTTCTTTATATAAAAGAGATCCTAACAATTGGTAATACTAAGCATAATAAATAAAAAATATTAAAATATTTTTATTTCGTCATTATAAAAATTTAATATTTATATCATATTTACAATATAAGAAAGATAGTAGCTCCCTTCTCTGTCTTTTTATTCTATAATTTTCCATATTTAGGTTAATGTTAATCTAGTTTATTCATATTATTAGTTTTTAAGTTGAATTTAGGCTATATAGCATAGTGTATCTGCATATGACTAGTGACAACATCCATGCATATCCTAAGTAAATTTAAGTGATTTTTATAAAATTTCGCTCGCTTTTTAATATTTTCCCATATCAAGCATTAGAGTTCCAATTTATTTTTCTATCATGTTAACACTAAGGAAAATTAAATAAAAAAATGAAAATCTTATATCCTATTTATTTTTTTTTATTACTTTTCACAGCAGTTTTCCGAGCAATATTTTTACTTTAGTTGTATTGCTTTTTCATAACTTTACAGTGCCAAATCACACTCTTCAATTAAATGGTATTGTCTTCCCAAACAAAAATAGGTATTCGCAATTTTGTTATAATCGCATTAAGGTTAGTTTTCCAAAATATTTAAACTTTGTTTTGTCAATTTAATAGCTTCACTAGTATTATTTTCGTGCTCGCATATGTCAGCAATGTGAAGAATAATATAAGCCTTATCCGTATCAGTTGCATCATCCTGCTGTTCTAGTCTGACGAGTAGAGCTTCTAACAATTCTCGAGCCAATTGAATTTTATCTGATTCTATTAACGTGAGTGCGATAATTTAAATGCAATTTTTACCAATTTATTTGTTTTCTAAAATATTTTTAAATCCAAGAGTTTTTACAATTTAAGTCGCTATTAACTGACCTCTAAAATCAAATAGATAATTTCTTTCACAAAACATTAATTCATCTATCAATTCTTTATCTTTTAATTCATTTAGTTATTTTTTTATTTTTTTTTTTCAATTTTAAATGTTAATTGATTTTTGTCTTGAATAAAATATTTAACATCACTTAAATCCTACACCAGTTTTCTTATATATTTTATACTATTATTGTCTTCTGAAAGTAAAGATTACAAAAGATTTATTAATTCATCACAATGAAAGTGCTCTTTTAATATTCCGATATGATCTAAATCTAAATTTTTAAATTTCTCATAATAATGTTCGTTATCTACTTATGTTAGCATCAAATATAGTATAGTCCTTCCTATATATAGAGTAAAAAATAACAAGTATCCTATATATACAAAATATATTATATGTAATACCCACAGTATAGAGCTCTATTAGTAATCTTTCTTTTTACGACTCAATAAATGGATACAACTAGGCTTATTAATTCATATATTTTCTCTTTTTACTGTGAAAATAGGGCTTGGTGTAGCCTATAATAGTTAAAAAATCATCACTTGAAACTCCGAAATCTATAAGTTTTATGCTAATTTGGCCCTAAGAATCTCTAACCAAAACAATATTTTCAGGTTTTATATCGGAATGATATATATTTATATCATTTAGCTAAAAAACAAAATTAACTAAAAATTTTAGAATATAGAGTAGTTCTAATTCACTTAATTTTTAGTTTTTGTAATAACTATAACTATTATATTCCTTTAAAGAGCATATTCCTATTTCATAATAAAGCTCATGATTTTTATCATCAAATTTCATTAATTTTAAAGCAAATTTTGAAAACTTATCACCTAAATGAATTATAAAGTTCAATATTATTTCTAATTATTTTTATTACCTAGTTTCTCTTATAAATTTAAATAAAACTATTTTTCTGTCTAATAGGCTAGCTAATTATCTATTATTTTCATAGCATATCTTCTTCCATTTTAAAAATCCCAAACTTTATGTACTGAACCAAAGCCTCCTTATCCTAGCTAATATCTTTAATATATATTTACTTATCAAGCATAAAAAATTGCAATATTAAAATTTTTACAATGGTTTATATCCCTACTAATATTTTTCTTTACACTTCTCGTAAAATTAATTTTCTTTAATATTTGGTTATTTTGTTAACAAAATTATATTATTACTTATAATATAAAAGTATAATAAAAATTATTTTTTATTTTACTAGTTTAAGCCAAATTCATATTTTATTCTTATTTATTATTAGAAGTATATAAATTATTTTAATTTTGCTATTCTTTCTCTTTTAAAGATGTTTACGTTTCTAAATTAGAGTCTGATAAATTTCCAAAAACAAATAAAAATTATTTTTAATATTTTGTATATAAATATAACAATGTTTACTTTCTTAATTATCAATATCTATCTATTCATGTATATTTTTTACGATTTCTAATTGATTAGATTTTGAACTAAGTATATTTTAATTTGAAAAAAATTATGTGTGCTATGAATTTTGTTCCTTTTCTTCTTAATTTGAACATCTCTTAAATGTTTAAGTTATTGTTGTAACAGTTCTTCCTTCCTCTTCTGAATCTTCTTCATTCTATGATTGGCAAGTTTTTAAAAATAAAGTTTCTTTTCCTTTATGCTACATTGAAATTTTGGGGGGAAAATTTAATTATACTATTGTGAAATATTAGTAGTAAATAGATTAGCAATGTAATTATAATAATAGCGGTTCTGATAGCTAGGAATACATTCTTTTGAATCAATTATTCGCTCACAATAAATAAAGTATTAATTAATATTACAATGAAAATTCTTTATTTAATATGATAAATTTACTAGGTAAAGCAAATTATAAAAGAAACATAATTTTATTACATTATTGCATAAATAGCATACATTAATAAAAATTATTCTAAAATAATTCTAAAAATAAAAATAAAAAAACAAGTGTAAATTCAAATAAATATCTTTTAATTATGAATAAAATAATGATTCCTTCTCTTTCATAAAATGAAAACATAAATACTCTGTAGAAAAAGTCTAACAAATTCAAAAATTTAAATAATATTACTAAAAAATAGAAGATTTAAAAAATGAAGGGTTATCAGAGAAATAAAAATAATAACTTCACTAATAGTAGGAAGTAAATAAATTTGGAGGAGAAGATAATTATGAAATAGATTAAACTCCTAATAAAAATAATAGATTTTATATGGGCAAATTTGTTGGAAAAAGCTTGCCTCCTGAGCACTCACCTATTAATAAAGAACTATGTACATCCCCCAAAGACCCAGATAATTATATAAAACTTAAAAGAAATTTGTCTAATGGAAATTTATAAATTCCTAAGTAATTATTTTTGTAAGTTGATAGAAAAAATGGTAATAACAATTATAATGAATTGCCCAGTTTATAAAATTCAATAAAACAAAGCAAAATAAAAAGTAGAAGTTAATTCACTTCTCCAATGAAATTAACTGAATTTAATAAGAATTAAAAAGTAAGCTTTAAAAGCCATGTATGGAAGGTTAATTTAGGCACTAAATAAGACTAAAATGAAGATGCAGAATAAAATATGTCTATTTAAGAAAATGATTTGAAGGAAAAAATTTAAGATAAAACCTAAATTCTAAATCTCGAATTGTGGAAAACTTCTTACTTGCAAAATAATAAAAATTCTAAATAAAAGAGTAATTTATATTAACTTTATATAGTAAAATTGGTTTATATTTTATTTAATTTCATTAGAAATAAATAGCAACAATAGCACTTCATAAGCAATATAGACACATGATATGGTAAGTAATAAAAATAGTATAATGACTTCCTTTAAATCTCATACAAGATAAAATAAAAATTAAGATTCTACTCCATAAGGCATTCCTAGCATTAACTAGGCTATATTAAATCAAATAATAGATGGATAACATGATGAAGAATATATTAATATTAAAATTAAACAAAAATAAGAATAGGAATTAGAAAATTAGTAAAATCAAGATAATGAAATTAATTTGCAAGAGGAAGATGAAGTTGACCAATATCTAAAAGACACCAAAAAGCAATTGAGTTAAATTACAAGTATGGATGTATTGAGACATAATTTTAATAAATAAATAGTCAATGATATAGCATATAAAAAGTTGAAAGGAAGTATGAATGAAGAGGATTAAAGTAAATTATTTTATAATTTATACTTTAGAAATAAAATTGATTATTTTTTATATACTTTAAGGAGAACATTTCAATAGGTCTTTAAAAGAGTTAAGTATTCTTAAAAAAAAAATTTCTCTATAAAAGAAACCATGAGTAATTTCAAGTCTTTAAATAAAAATAAAAGCAGTTTAAATGTAGACTTCGACAAATTGTATTTGAAATATATAAATGAAAAAATAAGTAAATGTTAAATAATAATAATATTGCCCAGTTATATTCTAATTATTAATATCAACTATTAGACCTTAAAAATATTTGACTTCCAAGAGTATTTACGAAATGTGGAAGAAAAGAGAATGGATTTTTCGCTGATTCAGGAAACTTACTTAAAATAATTGTCAGTAATAGAAAGTTAAATTTCTGCTTTCAAAAATAAAAACAATAATTAAGAGAGTAATCTTCTATACTTAATGAATAATATAGAGAAAAAAAAATTCTGTAAATCCTATAATATAACAATAATAATAATTAATTTTAGTTTTTATATACCAATAATTCCAGATAGATGATCTTCCTCTAAAATAAAAATTAATGGATGAAGATAAATTAACTGAATTAGTTAATTAGAAAAAAAGTAAATTAGCTATCATTAGTCACCAAACGCTTTAAGATTTAAGACAAAAACTCGAATCAGAATATTAATTTTAAGGTATATAGATAGAACATAGGCAATGGAGGAAAAGAAAATAAGAATAGTATGAAAAAGATTTAAACATTATATAATAATAAATAAACTAAAACAAGGAATAATTATAAAGGTAATGAAATATACAAAAATAGGAATTTAAAACAATATTTTCTTTTTCTAAATAGTATATAAGATTTATCTAAGAAAGTCAGACTGGATAAAATTCAATAAATTCATCTGCTGAAAGAACTATACTACAGTATTGTTTAGTTTCATTTAGACTATTTTTTGTAATTTCGTATTTAAATTTATTTATATTTGCATTACTATTGATATCATAAATAAAGAGAGAAAAATGATTTAACTTGGATATATATTGGTCTTTTAAACATAGGAAGTGAAATGGAGAAAAGTTATTTACCAAGTAATAAAAAGATTTTCTTTATAATTTTTAGTATAATCATAGTCTAATTAAGGGTATTTATTTTTTTATATAAAAGAATATTTAGACTATGACTCTCATTTATATTTGAGTAAATATGCTTCTTTTTAAAGAGATTTTGATCATCTTTCCCTTTAGTAAAATGAAAATGGCAAAGATAATTCAATATCATTTTAGTATGACTTTACTCCACAAAAAAATAATTCTAACCTCTTTCTTACAAATCTTAGTTAAACAAAGTTTCCTTCTTCTGGAAACTTAAAAAAAATTGTTCAACACGATTTAGTTCAGCCAATGATTTGTAATCAATTAATTATATTTATCCTAGTTTTAATATAAAAATAAAAATATATTTACAGAGATTCCAAAAAATAACCCATTATCAATAAAAATACCCCAACAAAGATATACAATAATAATAATATAATGTAAAAAAAACAGATTTATCAATATAAATGTCTGAGATATAAAATAATGAAAAGTAAAGATTATTTGATATTGCGTTAAAAGGAAGTTAATCAGATTAATATTTGTATTAATAACTGTTAGCGCTATTTGGAAAGCATAAAGGTATCATAAATTAAATTTCAATTTATATAAACATCTTATTACATTTCATTATTTTTAGCTCTTTTATTTCTTCAATATTACTAATCAGCTGTCAAAATACATCTGTCTTAGTAGTAAAAATAGTTGAAAGAATAATAAAATTTATTGAGTTTACATCATAATCAGGGAAAAATAGTATAAAACTAATATATTGAATAAGAAAGAAAAGTGAATAGAAGATTTCCTTCATACTAATCAATTTATAATTCTGTGGGCAAAGAAGATAACTAAGAATAATTAGATAAAAATACTAATCCATTAATAAAAAAACATGTTAGTTTCTCAATGGGAGAAATAAATCAAATTCATCCTTTAAATTAAAATAGTAATAATAATATTAGCATGTAGTCTGATTCTTATTATAATATATAAGACACTAGAGAAAAACTATTATATAATGCATCTTAAATAAATAAAAATAAAAATAATTAAGAATTTTTGAAAAATAATTAAACAAAATGATTAAATATTTATTTTATAATTTATAAAAAAGAACTATTATTAATTTATTTTTGTTAATAAACAATTATTAGCTTTTAAATAATCATATAACATTAATATATAGCTATACTGTAAAATATAAACTCCAAAATTATTTCTTAAAATTTGATATATTACTAATAAAAATATATTTCCATTTAATTATTCATTTTTAAATCGTTATATAATTAAAATGAATTCAATTATGATTCATTTACTTTTGCATTAGTTTTAAAAAAGAAGTGTATGCTATTTAATTTATTGCTAAGTAGTATTTTGCTTTTTGTAGATTTTTAATTAATTTGCCGCATATTTATTTATTAAATTATTGTAGTTATATAAACCATGGTTTCCCAGAAAATTAAATTTAAATTTCTTCTTAAAATTCTTAAATTAAGAATCTAAATAAAAAAAATAAAAATAATAATATATATAAATAATTGTGAAATAAATGAATAATAAATCTGCTAAAAAGAGAATTAGTTGGGGAAAAGTAAATATACTTAATTTTGATAAACGTCAATAATAGATGTGGGAGGATTCACCCCATTCAATAATAGCAAGTACAGAAAGTGAAATTAATAATGCTTCTCGTTTAAATAGTAGTTTAGTACAATTATAAAACAAAAAATTAAATTTCCCACATAGTAAAAGTATTTAAACAATTGATCATGTCAATCCTTCCTATTAATTTGCAGACAATAATAATGAAAGGGAAGATGAAGAAGAAAATCTATTAAATAATTTAACCAACTTAGGCTAGGAATTAGTCCCATTCAATAAATCGAATAACTTTAATACTTAAAAAGAAGATGAGGGCAAATAGTATTCAAAGTTAAGCGAAATTATAAAATAAATAAATAAAGAATAAATAGAAACAGAAGAATAGTTAAAATAAATAAAATAAAAAAGAAATTCTTTACTTCACATGAAGATAAAAGAGTAAAATACATAAAGAATTGAGTAGGATAAAAATATGCATAACTAATAAGAATAAAGGAAGTAAATAACTTTCTAAAAAGAGAATATAGATGAAAATAAAAAATAAAATGACCAACCTAAAGAAAAAAATGCCTAAAATATTAAATAAAGATTTAATTAGTTAATAGAAAATGATTAAAAATAGTAAATATAGAGAGAAATAAATCAAAAAAATTCAAAAAAACGATCTCTGGAACTTCTTTAGTGCTTTATTGATTCAAATTCAAATTAAAAATCTACAGAAACCTAATAAATATCTAATTAGTATAATAAAAACAAAACAAACTAAAGAGAAGATATGAATAATAATAACCCTTCTAGTAATTTCTCAAAGTAGCAATAAAATAACTAAGATATGCATTATCAGCAGTAAATTTAATAAAAGAAAGAAAAACCAAGACCTAGTTTTTCAACACAATTAAATCAGTATTTTAATGGAGGAGCTTTTAAAGATTAAATAATAAATAAAGAAAATAAAGGATATGGAGCTCAAAATAATAATAGCAAATAATAATAATAGTTTCAAGAAAGTCCTGAATATAAAAATTTTAAGTAATTTTAATATTAATAGTAGTAATAGTTATAATATGAAACTCCTGAATAATAAAACAATAAATTCTATTAATTGAGGCAAAGTAATTTCTAAAATATGCAAACAGAGTTGCCTTCATTCAATAGTGAATCCGAATAAAGCTAATTATCTAATAACAACAATTAAAAATTTCAAATAAATCCATTATTTACCCCCCAAGTTCCTAAAGACTTAAATGATAATTTATAATTTTAACAGTCTTCTATAGGGAAAAGTAGTTTTGTAATAGAAAATAAAGAATAACTTGAACAGTTACAAAATATAAAAAATATGAATAAAGAACATTTTTTGGGAGGTTCAATAAGCAATATTAGCAATTTGTAATAAAAATAAGTAAATCCAAACACTGTTTAATTTAGCAATATGAATTAATAGCAACAATAAGATGGGGAATTGAATTTGAGAGATGAAAATTACGAAATAGCTTATGTTCCATAAATAAAAAGAATTTCCTAAATGTTTAGGGATAAGACAAAAGTTTACAAAAAATAGTAAAAAGAATAGCTCATCAAATAATAATAATAAAACCCGAAGTAAGATAATCCAAAAGATAATCAATAATAAAATCAAAGCATTTAAAATTTTCCAAACAAATAGCATGTAGATATGGATTTATTTCGTAACTCTGCGTAGAAATAAAGACCAATTACTTTTTAGTTTCACGAAATGTCTTCAGCTAAGATGAAGTAATAAAATATTGTATTTTAAATTATATATAAACATATTTTAATTTGTTAGAGAGAAAAATTTAAATACTAGAAATATAACCACTCCTGAAAAAAATGTTCGCTTTTAAAAACTAAATTTATAGGATCAATTGATAAGTCCACTAAATCAAAGTGATTTTGATGTTTCTCCATTTGGGAAAAAAACAAATTAAATAAGTTAAACCAAAAATGATTTTGATTACCTTTTCAATTAGAAAAATGTTTAAAGTACAAATACAAACAGTTCTTCTTATAATGCAAATAGAAAATATAATTAGTAAAAAATTTAAATTTCAAATTTCAAAATTATTATCATGGTATTTATTTTTTTAATAAAAATTAGCAATTATCAAGAATAATAAGGACAATAAGGCAATTATGAAGAAGATGAAGTACCGTAAGGATTTTTCGAAGAAGTAGAGAAAGAAAATGATAAAAATTAAATAAATCTAAATACACGAAATAAGCCACACAAATCATTTAATTCCCCTCTCAAAAATAATGCTCATATATAAAATTGGGCCCATTAGTAAATGAACTAACTAGACGGAATCTCGCCTAAATTAGAAATGAAATGTCGCAATAGACATGTATTGTATAATTAGCAAGGGCATAATCTTCCTAAAATTAAAGGTCAGGAAGACGATGTTTATATTTAATATTAGCGTCAGCTGCTGTCAGATTTCCAAAAAGAATAGTTTGAAGAACTGAAGTAAGAATGCGAGGAAAAACTACAACTTATCAACTAGGCAAGAGAAGATAAGCAAATTTAAGAAATAGAATACGAAGGGGCCGTGGAAACATTAAATAACTTAACTAGTAAGTAAGAGTAAATGAAGTAGGAAATTCAAGAATTGAAGTAAAAATACCTCACGTTCAAAGAATTGAAAAGTAATCATCATAAAGACAAATAAATGACTTAGTAAGAACTGTTGTTAAAGACAGATTTTAAAACCTTGCTTCAATAAATGGAGAGATTTATAGGCTTTAAAATAGTTAAGCTAACAGTAAATAATCTTCACGCTTTAGCCCTTGGAAAATACGCAATTATCTGGGCCTTGGATTCTTATAAATCAGAGTCTACGATAACAGTTTAAAAAATCCATGTAGATTTTATAGGAATAAATAGAGAAATAGATGAAAATGAGGACACAAATACGAATCACAATTTCGAAAAGAAAACTGCTTCTTCTGAATAGCAGAATAAAATTTAGTCAAAAACTTTACTTCTTAGTGGGAAAAAATTCTAGGACCAAGAATGGGTTGCTTACTTATCCTAATACATTTTCTGTCATACATTTATTGGCAAAAAACTTGAAAAAGAAGAATTGTTTTATCAATTTTACTAAAGCATTTTAAAAATTAAATTACTAGAAATATTGCAAAGGTAGTTAATTCAAATAGATCTTCTTCATAACTTATAAGGTACTACAAAAAATTTAATAAAGTATATATATTTTCAAGTATTCCTATAGTTATTATGGTTTTTTTTTTTAATTAGATATTTAAATTGAGGATGAATTTCTCATCTTAACTATTTAGCTTAAATATATACCTTAATTTAGGGCTATACTTAAATTAAACGTTTGCAATAAATGGTATGATGACATTATATTAACAATAGAAGAAGATGTTCTGTAAAAGGACAATTAAAAAAAATATTATTCCTCATAAGAAGATGAAGAAGACAAAGAAGAAAGTACTTCTAACAAATTAGCTCACTTAACTAAGGAATGCACTAAAGCATTTAATACTATAATAACTTAAAATGGGTTTTATAAGCTTGTTAGTATTATCGATAAAATAGATAATTTTAAATATTCTATATAATGAAATATTTTTAAGTAGAAAAATAGTTATCATTTATTTATTAGTTATAATAATAAATATTTAATATAAAATAATTATGAAGTAATTATAATTTTTATTAGAGTATTAGAATGTGTAAATATATATATATATTGATTTGATAAATAAATTATTTTAATATTTAGAAGAGTAAATATTTATATAGCTTTTGAATTGTTATTAATTATCATAATAAGCATATTAAAAATACGTAATTAGTTTTATTGTATGTATATACTTAATTATTATTAATTATATGAATCAAATTTAGCATCGCTTCATATATCAATATAAGAGATAAATTAATCTGGGAAAAAGAAAAATAATTTTAGACACTAAGACAAATCCAGTCACAGTTAGAAAAAAAATGAATTAATTAAATAGATAAACCTTATATATAATTAATTAACTGAATAATAAATTTATTAAATTAGATATAGAGAATAGTTCTGGAAAAGTGATTAATTCTAACATCTAAAAATAAAACTTTTCTTTTATACTTATTATTTTATTTTTTCGCTTTTAATACCCATTTTATAGTACTTTCATTTCTACATTTCTGAATTTATAAATCTTTAAAACTTGAAATAATTAACTATTATATTTATAAGAAGAAAATAGTTCTTCTAATATTTCCAGTTAGAATTTTGATATATTTTGTATTATTACGACCAGCTGTGGTATGTAAGCAGAAAATAAAAATTCGATAAGCAAATATATTATTTTGTTTTGTAATTATACATAATTTTCGCAAATAAAATCAAAATGTATGAGTTAAGTAATTAATTATTCAGAGAAATTTCATTATATAGGTTTAATAATATTTATTAATTAAATATTAGTTTGATAATAATATACACATAAATTATTTTATTAATAACAAGCAATGAAAAAACACACATATACTTTTTTAAGTAATATTGAAACCTGATTATAAATAAAAAACAATAAATAAGTCAAACACCATATACATTGAAGCAAATAAAAAAATAAAAAGAAACAAATAAAGTTAAAATCAAAGTAATTTTATGGACGAATATATATAAGAAGAATAAGGGATGAATCAGGGAAATCATTTTATGACCCCTCAGTCAATAATACCCTCCCAGCCTTAGGGAAATACTCCAATGACCCCATTTTTAAAGTTAGATGCTACACCCCAATAATATGCATAGCTTGCTCCTTTAACGCCAGTTGGAATGCAAAATGGATTAGGAGGCAATTCATTTATGAATACTCCTTTATAACTCCCATAATAAACTCCTATTTTGTCCCATTCTTAATTTTAGAATCATTTTTAAGGGAATTAGGCTTTAAACTCTCAGGGGCTAGGTTCAATCCAGTAAAACCAGTATTATAAACAAATAAAAATGCATTTTTTCGCATAAATATTAACATTTGCTTGAAAAATCTCAAAAAATGTTATATATTAAATTAACATCTCCCTTGTATTAAACTAGGTAAGAGTAGCAGTAACAGTAATAGTAGTAAGCGTAATAAATTCCTAATACAACAGCTGCATAATAAGCACAAAAAATTGATGTTGAAACTTTATTAAATCCCCCGACAAAAGACTATGTTGCTAAGCACTTGGATAATTATTTATTGCAGGGAAAATTTTCGTTTTGCAAAAAAACTTTGCAAAGGTATACACTTCAATAAAATATTTTACAATTTAAATCTACTTATTATTTTTTATTATAAATCTCTAATTAAAAATAAAATCGATAAGGATTTTATATATATATATATTTAAATTTTTTTAAATTATTAAAGGCACTAAAGATTTATGAAATAATTGTTGAACATTGTCCTCATTAGGGAAATTCCTGGGTTCTTTGCGGAAGAACATCCTTCATGTAAAAAGAATATATGAAGGCAATGATAGCTTATTAAAATGCTTTGTAAAAAAATACAATGGCTTAAAATGATGCTAAAGTTTGGTTTGATTATGCTGTTTGTTTATTTAAAGTAAAGATATCAATATAATTAATAAAATAGTGTATAATTAATTATTTTTATAATTTTATTGTCCTTATATTTAATAGATTGAAAATTATTCATAAGCCGAGTCTGCATTCAATAGAGTATTAAGTCTTGAGCCTAACTTCCAGCCTTTTAAAGGATAAATTATTGTATATCTTGCTATCATAAAAAAACTTAATTATAACTATAGGGCTTGTTTAGATGTAACAATTATTTAAGATATAATATAATTAGTTTGGTAAAATAAAACGAAATAATTTATTTATAGTTACTCATAAAAGCACTCAAAGAAGAAGGTTTTACCGTATAATAAACTGTTGCCATATTGTGCAATATCGGGTACTGTTTAGAAATGTTGAAAGAGGTAATAATATTGCCCAGTTAAAAATAAAATAAAAAAACTATTAATCATATGTTTTATTTTTATTATTTAAGCCGGATGAAGCTTTAGGAATATATAAAAAGGCTTTCGAATTAAATAATACTAGCTTTTTGGCTCTAAAATGTTATGCCTGGCATTATTTCTAAAATAATTAATATGTAATTCTCTATTCTATTAAAAAAACTATTTTTATGCTAAATATAAAATTAAAACAGAGAGAAACATTAGAAATTATATGGAAAATGGATGAAACTTCATTTGAATAAAGTTTTGACTGTTTGTTTATGACAGCAAAATGTTTTGAAGTTTAATAGTGTTATAAAGAAGCAATGAACTATTTCAATAAAGCAATTAAATTAAATCCTTAACATGCTATAGCCCTTTGTTGCTTAGGGATCAGTTTTTACAAATTTAATATGGTAAATGATTTTATTAAAAAAATAATAAACAATTAACTAAATATTATATATATATAATATTAGTGCAAAGATGCCTTTTAAAGTTTCTAAAGAGCATATTAAAATGATCCTTCCCTGCTTGACAGTCTATTTAATATAGCTCTTTTATATGAATATTCTAAAAACTATTCCGAGGCAGTAAATATTTATGTAAAATTACTATAAATCCATCCAGAAGATAATGTGGTAATAAAAAGAAAATTGGCCATTGAAAAAGGATAGTTTGAATCCTTAACAAATGAGTAATTTAATAATAATTATTTATTACAAAAATATTTATTCTTTCAATTTATAAATAAAATAAACAACTTTTTTGAAATAGTTTCCCACTAAGAGAACCATAATTTAAAATTAAGGTATCATTATGGCTAGAAAACTAACACTCCACATATATTCCCCCTGCAGTCCCTCCTACAATAAATTCAAATATTGGAAGGAGATAAATGTTCAAGGAGAAAAAAATAGTGATTAATATGGGATGTTTGCTTTAAATTCTTGTGATAATGATGACGATTAAAATAAATAAAAAACCCATCCCATGATTGCCACCACCCCGCTACTTTAAACCAATTAACTAAGTAATACCTATATGTAATAGTCTCCAATTCCAAGATGGACAATGCCGACAATGGATGATCATGATTAGTTGTATTCCCCCCTACCCCCTTCTATAATAGAAAGTAAAGAAACAACTGTATTTATTAAGTTATTAAAAACATTTATTTATATCATCTCCTTTTTTTAGAAAAAGAAGAGCATGATAATCACTAAGCCTTTGAATTTAATTATTTGACTAATTCTCCAGGATTATATGGATATCCAAGAGATCTTGATTCTCCTTATAGAGTAAGTGCTTTTTAGCCCACTCGTAAAGATTCTCTAATGTCAAGACCTTATGGATATAGAAAAACTTCAACTTTCATGTAACAGCCGTAAACACCAGGACTAATATCAAAATTAGGAAATACTCCTAATTTGGGTCCTTCTTACATGGAATAAGCGACTATCACTCCTAAATTAATGAGCATTTCAGGATAAAATTTAGGATATGGATTTAGTTTAAGTAATAATAATAATTTAAGTAGCTTTGGAACATAATAGTAGCAATAATAATAAAATAATAATATGTAAAGAAAAGCCTCTGATGCAGCAGAAAATGGAAAAGTACCGGTTCATGTAATTTCATAATAAAATAATAATAATAAAAATAGTAATAATAGTAGTAGTATTTAGCAAAATTCTACAGATAGTAAATCTAATGAAAAAAAGAAAAAAAATGAGAGAAAAATCAGGCGAATATATATATATATTTAATAATAATAAATGTAATAATTAAATTCTATTAATACATAATCTTCGTGATTAGTAATTTAGTTAAACATAATAATTATATAAATTCAAATTTGATGATGATATAATATTGAAATATATAAAAATGACATTATATATTTTTTTAAAATTTTCTCAATAAAGATTTTGATTATAAATGATTTGAATTAATCAATAATATAATTTAAGTTTATTAATACTATATAATAAACGTACAAATTTAATAATAATAAGTAATATATTTAAAAATTAAATAATAAATGGTATTTTTTATTTAAATTTTATAAATCAACATTTTTTTTTTTTTGCAAGTTATACAATCCTTCCTTTATAGTGTCTAATTTTTTCGATAAAGAAATTCTAATTAAGGTACTGTCTTTTTTAGGATTTAAAAAAAGGCTTAAGTAGGGAGCACTGCCACTTTATATTCTTTTAACAAAAATCTAGTTAAAACAACATCCTTTGTAAAAGAAAAAAAAATAAATTAAATTAAATTCATTAGTAAATAGTAAATGATATAATTATTTTTACAGCAGCAAAGTCAGGGTTTTCTAATTCATTATATTCCTTCCCACATGCTTCACCAACATCTTAAAACTTTTCGTTATAGTAGTATTTAAGGGGAATTTTGGGAATTATATTTTTGGCATCGATTAAGACGAAATACCCTCCATGGCAGGGAAGTACATTCCAATCGAAAGATTAAATATTTCTGAACTCTTTCAATACGAAATCTTTGTTTTATTAAAAACTTTTAAAGTGTAATCAGGGTAGTTTAAATCATCTCTGAAATTTTCCTTCATAGTTTCCAAACATTTCGCGAAAGCCATTTAACTAGGTTTAAAGGTGCTATATCCTCCGCACTATTGAGATACTACCAAAGCTTTAATTATTTGAGGAGTGGAAATGGCATATCCGCATCTCCACCCAGTGCAGCTAAATAATTTTCCAAGAGAACCCACTGTAATGGTTCTCTGGAACATTTCTTCAGATATATTAGCAAAACGAGTATATTTAATTTTATCAAACACTAAAAAGTCGTAAACTTCATCGCTCAGCACCACAACTTTGGGAAATTTGAGCAAGATTTTTTCTATTTTTTTGTATTCTTCTTCCGTGAAAATTTTTCCGGTCGGATTGTGAGGAGAGCAAAGCCAGAGCATTTTTGTTTTATCTGAAAACGCAGCTTCTAATTCTTCAAAATCAATTTCCCAATCTCCATCTTAAGAAGTGGGAGCCTTCATCTGAACGGCTTTGATAGAAGCTCCATAAATTCTGGGACAAACGGTATGGTGAGGGAAATGAGGGTCAAATACGATTACCTTAAATAGAAATGTTGTGTTATTTTATAGAATTTTAAATTTTTTGTCGTCTAAATAAAACTAATTACTTCATCGCCAGTATTAATAAGAGAATGGCAGCAGTCTGTAAGTACTCCAGAGGCTCCCAATCCAATATATACATTGCTATTACCATCAATTGTTCTGTTTAGCTATTCTGAAAATATTTCAGCCAATTTATTTTTAAGTTCTAATTATCCTCCAGGATTTCCATATTGGTCGTGTTATTAATTTAAAATTTCTATAAGTATGTCCTTTGCAAATTAAGGGGTTTTCCAGTTGGGTTATCCTGAAGCTATATCCACAGCCTAAGCTTCTCTTATCCATATTTTAATTTAATCGAAAATAGATGGTTCTGCAAAGGGAGCTAATCTATCAGCAATCATTTTATTTTCTTTTTTTTGTATATCTTTTTTCCTTGTTTATATTTATTATTCTTTTTATTTATTATAATTGATTAATAGTCGTATTTGTTTGTAAATTATAATAAAATATTAAATATAATTTCTGTCAGAATTAATTTGTTGATGTATTAATATGTAATCGAAATAAAAATATTATTTTAACTTTTCCAATTAAGAAACAATCATTAATGATTCCAAAAAGAATAATACTAAATCTTAATAACTTAAAATATCATTATTAATTTTTTTTTAAATAAATATATTTTCTAAAAAGAATAAGTAAAAGGAAAAATATTAAAATAAATTTAGAAATTAATTAAAATAAAACTATATTAAATAAATTTACCAATAATTGAAATAATATATATATATATCAACTAGAATGTTTTAAATTATTTAAAGCATCTTTATAAGTCTGGGGTGTTTTTGATAAAGATATTCTTACAAGTGATTGATCAGGGAGTGGGTTAACATAAAATGTAGAGGTGGGTAAGACAGCAACTTAGTACTCTTTCATTAAGTAATTAGTAAATGCCACGTCCTAAAAGAATTAACAAATAGAATATACGAACTTTTAATTAAAGAATAGATTATATTATATTATATTTACTGCTGAGTATTCTGGTTTTTCTAATTCCGAGTATAATTAATTGCAAGGCTTATCTTCATCTTGATGTTTACTTTTATAAAAATATTTTAAAGGGATATTCGGAAGATGGCTTTTCACATCAGCCATTACGAAGTATCCCCCCTCCGTCTAATGAATATTCCAGTCTATGTTAGTTAATTTTCTAAACTCTTCTTGCACAAATTCGTTATTTTATTCAAAACCTTTTAGAGTATATTCTAAATAAGTTGATCCATTTTTGTACACATTATTCATTTGATCCAAACACTATTCCATGGCGACCTACCCAGGTCTAAATACGCAATATCCACTATTGGCTTAAGAAGTCGTAAGAGCTTTGATATAGAGGTCGTTGGCAATGGCATATCCATACCTCCATCCTGTGCAACTGAATATTTTTCCTAATGACCCGATGGTTATAGTTCTTTCAGCAATTTCAGGAGAAACATTGGCAAAACGCATAAAATTTCTTTTATTAAAAATAAGGAACTCATACACTTCATCACTGACGACGACCACTTCGGGATATTTGAGTAAGATCTTCTCTATTTTTTATATTCTTCAAGTGTGAATATTTTACCGGTAGGGTTATGAGGAGAACACATCCAAAACATTTTCGTTTTCTCGCTAAATGCTTACTCTAGTTTATCGAAATCTATATGCCACGTGTCCTATTGATTTTTAGGTTATTCCAATTACACTGATACAATCTTTGCTCCGTACAATTTAGGACAAGAAACATGATAAGGAAAATGAGGATCAAATAAAACAACCTTTAGCAAAAAGAAATTTTATTTATATTTTAAAAATAAATTCCTGATAAGTAATGTACCTCATCGCCAGGATTTATGAAAATTTAGGCACATTCATTTAAAATAGCCCCAGCTCCCTATCCAATATAAATATTTTACTGGGGATCGATTTTCTAATGTAATTAGGGTTGATAAATTTCAGCAAGTTTCTTTTTCAGCTTTGGCTATCCCCCTGGAGGTCCATATTAATCTTAATCTGTATCTAATATTTACCTTAAAGCCGTTTTTACAAAGTCAGGGGCTGGCCAATTCGGTTACCCAGATGCTATATCGATTGATTTAGTATCCCTTACCCATTTTTATATTTCCATAAAAATTGAAGGTTTCATATGCTATTTAATTCTATCTGATAGTTATTTCATTTTAATTCTTGTCCTTGCAATATGCTTTATTTTTAATTTTATTTTGCTTTGCCTTTTATGGCTATTAACTATTATAATTTCCACATTAAGAGTAATCAAAATTGAAACTAAAAATCGATTTTTAAAGATTTCAAGCAACAAATTTAAAATATAAAAAAATTCTATTCATTAGAATTGCTTAATTATATAAATTTATAATTTTTGTATCTACCATCCTACCTTTTTAAAATAAATTATAAAAAATGTATAAATAAACGCATATATTGGAAGTAAAAGTTTTTATCAGAATCTATAAGTCTTTATATATATATAAAAGAATTATCATATTATAATTATATTATAAGTTTATTATATAAAAATTAATAAAACGAAATAAATTGAATTAAATTAGTAATAAAAAAAAAAAAAATAATGGAAGAATAAAATAGGCACAAAGAAATACTAAATGATGAGTTTGGTGATTTGCCAAACTCTTGTCAATTTATATAAAACTTTCTCTCTGAAAATGAAGCTACAGAAGGATTCAATACCTTGCTAACGCTATTTAATAATAAGCATGAAAAAATTTTTAAATTTGGAAGAAGTATTACTTAATAAGGAATACCAAAAACTGTTGATAATTAGACATATTTTCCTCTTTATAGAGTTCCTGGGGATGGCAATAATTTTTCTAATAGAAAATTCGATCCTATCATTGATAAATATGCCTCCAGAATCTAGGAGTAGTTCAATCTGCCAGAAAAGCCAAATAACGTATTTATTCAGCTCTATAGACTAGAAGATGGCATTACCTAGCATTGTGATAAAACTGTTGATATAAAGCCGAATTCTTTTATCTTCAATCTGTCTTTGGGAAAAACTAGAAAGTTTTATTTACAAAAAAAAAACCTGAAAAGTAAAAAATAATAAATAAATATTTTATAAAATATCAAAAATCAATCATTATCTTTTTAAAAGAGGAGATAAAAATAAATCAATTAGAGCTTTAACTCTTATGCCTGGTTCTATTTTTGCTTTAGACTTAAATACAAATGACCAGTATTTTCATTTTATCAAGCCTGAAGACTAAGAATATGAAGCCAATGATATTTCAAATAATTTGAGAATAAGTATCACTTTTAGAAATATTGGGACCTATATTAACTAAAAGAAGCATATAATTGGATAAGGGGCTCCAGTTATTGATACCAGTGTTTTAATATGCAATAAATATTTACAAGAAGATAGATAGAAAATGAGTAAAGCCTTTTATAAACAAAACGTTAGTACTCAGTTTGACTGGGAAACCTATTATAAATATGGATTTTTTGCCCTTGATACTCTTAATTCATCATCTTACGAACCACAGTGCACTATTTTCTTTGTAGAAAACTCTATTCCTTCAAATTTTGTGATAAATGTGCTAAATGCTTTAGGAATCAGACATAAAAGAAAAAGAATAAAAGTCATGATAGGAGAAACCAAAACTCCAGAATTTTTGGCTATTAATAAAAGAGGTTTTACTCCAGTACTATAAGTGAATTTAAATGGACAAACTTTTAATTTGACTCAGTCATTAAGCATTGTTCTGTTTTTAATAGAAAAAACTCAAGATAATTCACTTTTAGATTTGAAAGAAGGTGCTGATTTTTATATAATTTATTTATATTTTAAGTAAATTAATGTTTTTTATATAAATATCAGAAGAAGAGCATTGCTTTTAAAAATAAAATCTAATACAGCTCATTTAAGATTTAGATATAACCACTAAATATATTGATGAATATGAAGACTTATTTTGGAAAATGTTTAGAGAAAATTTTAAAAATAATTCTTTATTGGAAAAGTTATAGATCGCAAAAGACAAATTAATAAATAGTTTACAATTTTTAGAAGAAGAATATTATGTTTAAAATACTACTGACAGATAAGTTAATTTATATGATTGTAAACTATCTATGGTTTTGTTCTATTTACAAAAAAGAGGATATATTTTATCCTAAACTTAATTTCCAAACCTTTACAAATATTATTTTAATTTTATTTAATAACAAGATCTATTTATAAAGTAGTACAAATTTAGATAAAATAAAGTTTCTATGTTTGATATACCGCAAAATGTTGAAAAATCTAATAAAAAAATAATCAAAACAATTGTAGGACTGGGAGTATTAGGAGTAGCTTCCCTTTGTTTAGTTGGTTTTAAAAAAGTATTTTAGAAAAAATGAGTGAAAGACTATTATAGTATTATACTAATTAGATTATATATATTTTATAATAATATTGAATATAAAATTAATGTACTTTTAAATTACTTAAAAATTATTAATATTTTCAACTATTTAATCCAATTCCGATATCTGATAAAGCTTATAAAATTCTATCATATGTAACTGGTTTAGTTAAAAAATAATCTGCCCCGGCATTCAAACACATGGCCTCATCTTTGTCCTAAGAAAAGGCTGTTAGTGATATTAAGAATTAGGATTAAATCTTATTTTATTCTTAAAGTTCTCTTATTAACTTAATAGCTTAAATGCCATCCATAACTGGCATATTTACATCAACGAAAACAAACCAATAGAAGTCTTCGGGAACGCCTGCTTCGCTGTTTTTTATTATTTAATCTACTCCCTATTTACCATTAAAGGCTTCTTCTATTATTATGTTTTTGAAAGGTTTAAACATCATTCTTATCCCTTGAATATTAAATGGAGTATCATCGATAACTAATACTTTTCTTTTTTCGTTTCCTAAAAAAATAAAAAAAATTATGAATTATTTTAAACCAAAAATAAGTAAATTAATTTTAATAAATAATAACAAAATATAAAAACTATCTTACCTAATATGTCTTTTAAATTGGCAACAATTTATTGTTATTAAGAATGAGGGGTTTAAGCAGAAATAACTATAGATTTTTCAAGATTTATAGGAGAACCAACTTAACTTTTATTCAAATCTATTTTTGTAAACTTTTCTGGAATAAATTTCGATTTTCTTATAGTCTATTTGGTTTAACTTTAAGTAATGCTAAAATCAAGATTTATTTTATTTTATTATTAACTTAATAATGGTATTATTTTATTTTCCCAAACCGAATCAGTACAATGTTTATCGGGATTCGATTCTAAATATAAAACATTTCCATTTGGTCCAAAATAATCTTATGAAATATTAGTATTTTCTTCAGCAAACACGATAGTTTCATCTTTATCTTTATAGGGAGATTAGTTTTCACTATATGAAAATTATTAACTTATACTTAAATCAGGATTTTTATTTCTTGCACTGACTAAAGGAGCCTAAACAGTATTTATAGTATTGTTGATATTAATATTGATAATACTTTCAAAGGATGCAGAACTAACAAATTTAAAACCAAATTAAAACTAATCTCATTTTTATTAAATAAAAATCTCTTAAAAAATTAATTACAATTATTGTGATCTATTTTTTTGGGCTATAGATTTCTTTTAATCTCTAGATTTATTTAAATAGGGGCTATCTCTTATATATTCATTCTAAAATTGATACTGCTACTAATTTTCAACTATGTAAAATGATACAGTAGTTCCTATATCAATGGTAGAATCTATAGAAAATACTTGAGATTTTTTAATTTTAGGCCCCACCAGTGATGCCAAATATGAAGAAATTTGTAAACCTATACCGAATCCTTGAGTTTTAGAACCTTAATCACTTGAATCTTTAAACAATTTATCATTTTATAATATTTATTTCTGGAGAAAGGCAAGTCGTTTTTTATTTATTCCTGTTCCAGTATCTGAAACTTTTATTTTGTATAAATGTGAAGCAGGACGATACTCAATTTTTATCTTAATAGTCCCCTAAAAATTATAGTTTTCAAATACAAATTATTTTATTAAATATAAAAACATGTGTTAAATTTTTTGGTTTACATAAAACGTGAATTTTAGGGCATTTCCAATCAAATTGATTAATATTTATTTAATTCTATTGCCGTCATTAAAAATAATCTATTATTCTTCAGGTAAATCGTGCACAAGTTAAAGTTCTAAATTTTTTTCCTTTGCCTAACTATAAAACAGTTCAAGAACATCGACACATATTTATAAAATATTCATTTCCTCCTATAAAATAAAATAATTACTTAGAAAATCACATTTTTTAATAAATAATTGAGTTGTTTAATATTCTTACTATATTGATTCTAAGTTTCCCTTTGCTTATCTGTGAGTAGTCAATTATATCATTCTATTTAAAATATATTAAAAGTCATAGGTTTTTGATTAGACTATAATTAATTTATATTTACCACTTATGCCATTAAGAGTAAAGTATTTTTTTCAAATATTTAGATTTCATGTTAAATTTCCTGTTACGTCATTTATTGAAGAGTTTTAAGATACTAAATTTGGCATAACATTCCATTTAATGGCGTTTTTAGATCTTAAGATAAAATTAATACATTATTATTATTATTTTCATAGAATAATGTAGATGCATTGATTTACTATGAGTTACTGAAGATAATAAGTTATCTTTATAATCATTAGATTTTTGTAAGGATTACAGACCAACTTCATCTGAAACATCAGTAATCAATATCATTAGAGAAGGTTAATTTTTCCATTAAAGTTCCACTGTACGCACATCGAAATATTTGGTACCAGTCTTAATCAAATTGACTTAATTTAATTTATTTTCATATAATTTTTTTATTATTAAATACCGCAGTTTCCATTGTCATCTACGTATAAGCCTTAAGATTGCCCGGGGAATGGTATGATAATTAGTTTTATTCAATTTCTTCAAATATTTTGGAGTTGTTTCCTCCTGGTTACATTGAATATATTTTGTCTTATAAAATTGTAAGCAATGATTTATCATACTCACTTGCTATATTGCACTTTTTAGAGTTATGCTAATAAAATGTAATCCTACTTGATGCTATATTTATGCTATCATGCTATTTCGGCAACATTTACTATCTTTACGATATTTTTTTTAATTTTTCAAACATTTATTATTCATTTTGCACATCAAATTACTACATACATTAATGGTTCATAAACTCTATTTTTATCGGTAATAGCATACTACTTTATACTTCTGTTGTGCATTTTTCCTAAGATTACATTACTTAAGGGTCGGGAGCTTTATAGCATACTAAACAGGGCGAGGGAACATACTGTCTTAAAAGTTATTCCCAACCCAATAACTCCTGATTTTACTTATAAGATTTATAAAATCGCTATTTTTGCTCAATTTCTTCAAAATAAAATATAGGAATCAAAAGGAAAATGAAAATGTGTGCCTACATATTTTCAAAGCTCCAATCTTTAAAGTTTAGTTATTATCAATAAAATATAATATTAGGGTTTTGAAAAGATATTTAAAATTACCAAACCCGTTTATTCTTAATAAAGAATATTGTAACACGAATATAGAGAAAGCTCTATATGTCCAGTTTAAAAAATAGACTATATAGGCTAGTGGAACAAAGATAATATTAACACCAAAAATAAAATATTTATCCTTAGCATTTATTTTCTATCCTGCTATTATTTACATATAGTATTCTACATACATAATAATATAAGCTAGCGCTGATATAATACAATAAATATGAGTAAAAGTTTTGAATTTATTTATAGTGATTATCAGTAAAATCTATTAAAAAAATGTTATTTTAATTAAATTTTATTGCCGTAATAAAAAAAAATGAATATTGAGTGATTTACCTGAATTATGGATAATACTATGCTTATAGTTGCTTATAGATATATGTTTTTGTAATATAAGTTGGAAGCCAATATCAAATAAGAGAATGCAGCTACTAATTAAACCATATAAAATATAATTTATCTTGATCTACTAGTGCATTTATCGTATGCATCTTGCACTTTAAAATTTTTGAAGTTTAAAGATAACAATTTCAAAATTTTATTTTAAATCATGTTTTTCTTGGAATTAGACAGAGTATTTATAAGCTAAAGCTAATTTTATAATATTATTTTCTATCTTTCTTTTTTATTATTTCACTGTATATATTTTTTTTTTGTGGCTTTTTAATATAATTATTAAAAGTATTTGCATAAAATGTGGTCGGTCAGTTCATATTTTTAATATGAAAATAAATTATTAATAATGTTATTAAGAATTAAAGAGAAATTTAGTGATTAAATATTAAAACATAGTTGTAATCATATTCATAATAAATATTATTATATTAGTGTATTTAATTTTATAATTTTCTTTATTTATATTCAATTATTCAGCTAATTTGCTTATTTTACTTTATTTTAAATTACCAATTACTAAATAAAACAATTGATCTTATATTAGTAAAAGAAGAGGCTCTTGTAAATATAAAAAACTATTTTTTTTATTAAATGAATAGATATTCATTAATAACATCGCAATTATATTTTAAATATAGTATAATAATAATAAAAAAAATTAAAAATAAGTTTCTTAAAAACTAACCATAAAAAATAATAATATAGACTATTATTATTAGATATAATACCACAAAACTTTAAGTTTTAAAATAATTAAAAAATATTAACTTACTATCTAACAAAATAACTAACTAACATTTAGTGTTTTATATATATATAT
Source organism: Miamiensis avidus (assembly GCA_037039885.1). Classification (NCBI taxonomy): domain Eukaryota; phylum Ciliophora; class Oligohymenophorea; order Philasterida; family Glauconematidae; genus Miamiensis; species Miamiensis avidus. Next base: position 954,735 of record JAWVGU010000007.1, on the reverse strand, counting down.
TTCACTTTCCTTTCTATTATTTGTATTTTCTTTAAATTTTTAACGCAGCCTATTCATATTCTTCTACAGGTCCTTCATATTAAAATTATCTTGTTATTTTGACTGGTGAATATGACTTATAGCATCAGAGTATACATTGCTAGTATAATTCTTAGCTTCTTGCTTTTCTTCCATGTGAGAAGTGTCATTCGGTCCCTTTCTTGAAGTACTGTCTGATTCTTATTAATTATTACCATCTTGAACAGTCTACTACAATGCAGAATTGTACATTTCTCCCATAAATTCCTTTGTGAGTTATTTTTCTTCAGGATGGGTAACATGGGACCCAGAGGATTTACCTGATTATCTTGAAACATCTAATTCTTGGTTTGATTGCTATTATTTCTAATTTTAATTGTTGTTTCTGCTTCCCTCTGACTGTTACTTTTATGATTCCCTTGAAACAACGGAAGGTTCCTTTTATTATGCTTCTTTTTTACTAGCATTTCCGCTCAATTGATCATAAGGCACTTTAGAATACTCTTTTGGCATATCTTTTCTAGCAATATTATACTTTAAATTTTCCAAATTTTAAGGGAAAGGAACATCAGGATTTTACACTTTAAAATCAAAATATTAAACTGCAAATTAAATTATATCTTCAGGCTGTGCCCTTAAAACTTCTCTACTGAAGTCATGCAATACTTCTTAAAATCCAGAAGGAACAGGGAATTTTTGTAAATATTTGGAAGCCATAATAACGGGTTATAATGATTTTCAAAAATTAATTTTTTTATTTATGATTTTATATACTTATTAATACTTTTTTATTGTTATTATTTTGTTTGATTGTATATGCTTTTGTTATTGATTGATTGATTAATAATTATTTAAAAAGCAGCTGTATATTTGAGTTTTATTATTTTTAAGGCTTTAATACAAAATTGCTTATGTGTTACAATTCATATTAATTTATAGTTACAAATTAGCATTTTTTGAGTGCATATACTCTTTTCATTCAGGTAAATGCTATTTTAAATCAAAAAGTTATTTGTGAATAGATACATTTTTAGTGACTATAAAAATATTTTTCTAAATTAAATCTATATAAATTATTATCATTATTTTATAAATATAGTTTATAATAAATATAAATATATAGTTAATATTGTTTTTAATAAAATGGTTCAAACATAGCTAAAATTATGTTCATTTATATTAGTAAACATGGCAAAGTTAGTCAAATCATTTTTAATAACATTTCCATAGGAATAATCTTCATCATAGTCAATATTTTATTAATTTTCTATATCATATACTTCGTAATTATATTTGAAATTACCTCCTATTAGGATAATAATAGAGTTGAAAAAATTATATAAGAAACTTATAAATTAGAATAAGTGATTATAATTATAGCATATAAAATATAAAAATTAGAAAAAAATAACATTTTACCTATAAACAGCACAAATTTAAGATATTAGAGACTCACAAAAGATGTAGATGCTCCTGCCCCAGAATAAGCTTTGGAGCTTTATCACTCAAACCCTTATTTTCAATAACAAAACGATGTCGATTTACATAAAGAATTTTAAGTTAGAGCACCTCACTTTAATGGTAATACATCGAAAAACTTCTGGAAAAATAGCTAGGCAGTTATGGGAGTTGGAGTAGAATTTTAATAATAATAGAATTCCTAATAGTAGCCATTACTATGCAAAGAAGACTTTGCTAAAGTTCATTACAACATTATGAACCCTCCTTAGACAATTCAAGTGGGAGCTCCAGGAGCACCTGATCCATAAACAGAATTGCTTAAATAGAATATTGAACTTTTGGGAGGGATTGATGATTGTGTTGGGTAAATGGAGGCGACTTTGAATGAATATGAAATTAAAAATTTGAATGAAAAATATATTCACTATTACACTTTCCATAACAAAATTTTACAAAAGCAAAGAGAAGAATAAATGAGAGCGTCATAGGAATAGTAATCGTAATAAAATCCCTTTTTATTCAATCCAAAAAATGTATTGGAATAATCAGAATTTAGTAAAAGTGGAGGTTAGTTCTTTAATAAAAACTGTAAATAATGGCATAATATTTAAATATTAAGCGATAATTAAATTATTATTATTATTTTATATTTTTTCAGTGTACGGAGAAAGTAAAACCAACCAATCTACTTAATAATAATTTTATCCTAATTCTTAATATAAACAATTTCAACAACATTAATCATAGTAACCGTAGTAGGCATAATAATAATAAGATAGCATAATAGATAAATTTGCTGCCCTAAGAAAATAAAAAGAAGCCAATCTAAATAAATGGGGCGAATATTAAGGGTTTTGATGATGGAAAAATATTTTATTTTTTATTAAAATATATTTTTTTTATAAATAAAGAAATTTTTATTAGGTGTAATAACATATAAATAGTTATAATTTTATATTGTTATATTTTTTTATAAGTAGTATTACTGTCTTTAAGATTTAAATAGAAATATTAAATAAACCAAATAATACTTTCATAGAAGTTAGAAATATAAATATATATTTTTATAAAAATTTCTCTATTTACCCTTTTTTAAAAATTAGTATTTGGGCACATAAAAAATTTAAAATGCAAAAAGAATTTTTCCATTTATTATTAAAATTCCATTTATTTTTTATACTAAATAATCGATTTATTTCTTTAATTAGGTTTATTTCATATTAATTAAAATAGTAAAGAATAATAATTTAATAATAATATTTGATCTGAAGAAAAAAAAAATATATTTTCAAAAACTCATTTCTAAATAATGTTCGATAATTCAAAATCATCTATAAAAAGTAATATCCACAGAAGGTATAAATCAATTCCTGAAGTCATAGAATTTCAGAAAAATTTGAGTTCCATGAACAAAAATTATGAGAACACAACCAATTTGATACTTAAAAAGGGAAGAATGCTAAAAAGACAATAAGAAGAATTGTAAAAAGTGCACACAGAAAAATTAATAAAGAGAAAGCCCGATTTAAATGCGAGTTCGGAAAATTAATTTGCTTTACCTTCTTAAAACATATCTCTACCAAGTCTTTCTTTATTTTGCATTCCAACGCAAATATATGATTAATACCCTTTTTAACCCATTGAACCTAATTCAGCTTAGAATCTATCATACAGCGGAATTAGTAACGGCGGGGCTTTGAGAAACTAATCAAGGGGATAGTCATCAATACACATGAAAAGAAATTCAAGAACGAGTATTTTTGGAAAAACCTAAGTAAAAATTATATTACTTTATTAAAAAAATTTAAGTACCTAAATTATTCTATAATTTTATTTTTCGATAATATTTCATTTACTAATCCATTTGCTAATTAAACACGAAATTAGAAAAATTAAAAACAAAAATTATTCTTACATTTTTATTCATGAATTATAATTATAACATTTCATTATCCTCGAATTATAAATTTTATAAAGAATTTAGAATTAAGTAATTTATTACAAAAAAGTATCAAGTTATTATTTATTGAATAATTTCTACATAATAATGGTTTTTTACTTTAAAAAATTATTAATATTTTTTTTATTGTAAAGAAATATGTTAATTATTTATATTATTGGTAATTAAATAAAATTTATTAATTTATTTGTGATAATTATTTAGTAATAATGGGGTTCAGAAAAAAATTTAGAAAAAAGCTCATAATAAAATAGGAGTTCATAAATATTAAATTAAGTTCTCCCAATTTAAAGAATTTAAAGTGAGAAGCCAAGTAAATCAGGATTTACAACTTTTTAATAAATATATGAGGATGACTGGATATCTAATTCGGAAGATAAGAGACCTTAGGCAAAATAATCGAAATTTTTAGTGAAAAAGGGCGTATAAGAGCTCGGGATGCATTTTGACGATTATAAAAAAGATGACTTTTCTATACCTATTAAAAAATAGGTTGAAAATAAGTTGAAGTTTAATTAAACATAAAGCCACACTTTTTCTAAATATTTGTAAGATGAATAAGTAAATGTATAGGTTGAAGCAGCTAAAGAAATTATAAATAATGATAAAAAGTAAAAATTTTAATAAATTATTGATTTTATTATAATTATTTCTTATGATCTGATTTATAGATATATAAATTGCCAAAATAAAATAAGAATTAAATAAATTCCTCAAGAAAATAAGTTTGCCAAAGAAGAAGAGAAAGTCATGATATTTAATGACGATGATATGTTACAAAAAATAAAAATGGGAAATAATAGATAATAAATTTAAAATTTAAAGGTCTTTTAAACATCAGTTAGAGATTTAAATAATGTAAAATAATTAAATTCTTATTAAAGAAAAAATAAATTTAAATTTTTAAATCTGAAAAAAAAATTAATAGTGGAAAGCAGAATCAAGAGAAAGTAGTACTTTAATATAATCGGGGCAAAATTTGGTATTGTATGGAGGTGTAGGAGCCAAAATATTTGAAGCTGTGAGTTTTTTTGACTTTATAACGTTTTCCTGGAGTCAAAAGCCAGTAAAAATAGACCCTAATACACAATAGTCTGAAAGTGGGAGAATTGGACAAACAGTTAACACATATTAAAACAAACTCATTTATTTCGGAGGGTAAAAGGATTATAACTCTCATTTGAAAATAAGATAATGTTACCACGACTTTTAGCAGTACGACCCCACAAATAACACATGGGAGTAATTGTAATTAGTTTAGTATGGTACTCCAGTTGTAGCCAGAAGAAATCACTGTTCTTCATTAATTGGGGACAAATATTTGTTTTATTTTGGAGGAATTGACAGGTATTTCTTTGTTATAAATTAATTATTAAATATTTTTATTAATAAATTAAATTTCAAAAAACCCTAGCAACGGAAAATATTTACATGACTTATCAGTATTGCATTTAGACATTTTAAAAAATGTATAAGTGGAACTTGATTGTGGTAAGGATTCAAATCACGGTATTGCATTTGCAGCCATGGCATAGGTTTTCAAGGCAGATATTAAAATTGATAACTACTATACCCCGTACGAATACAAAAAAGATAAATTCAAAATGCCCCTCCGAAGAATAAAAGAAGAAGGGATATATATATTTGGAGGAAAGGGGTAGAAAGGCAAGGCTAATAATAATGTACGAGTGGTCAAATTGGGATCAAAGCCTTTAAAAATGATAACTTTAGATTGCAATGGGTATCTATCTAAATGTTTTATGATTATAAAAAAATTCTTAACAAAATATACACTTGTTTAGTAAATATCCTGCCCCCCGATATGGACACATCATGCATTATTACAAAATTTTGAATTCTTTGATTATATATGGCGGAATGAATGATACTACCTCGGATACATATTTGAATGATGTCCATTTGTTAGACTTAGAGTACCTTAATTGGATAAAAGTTTAGCTGTTTGGAAATAAAATTCCTGGAAAAGCCATGCACTGTTCAGAATTGGTCGATACCAAACTCTTTATTTTTGGAGGAATTGACGCAAACGGTCTATGCAATCCTGATATTCACATCATGGAGTTAGACCAAATTAAATCCGCCAAACTAATTAAAGAAAACTAAATTAAATTTGTTTAAAATGAATATAAAACTCCAGATGAAGTCAAATTTGAAGAATGTTATACTGTAAATCTAGATTAAAAAGCCAGAATAGTTATGAAAATTACTGCTTAGTAATCTGATTTACCATAATTGTAATATATTTTATTATTTAAATATTGTTGTACATTCAATTAAATGTGTTTTTGGATTCGTAGTTATCTTAAAAAACTTAATGAATTTGAAGAAAATAATTACTAAAAAATAAAATCATATTAACCTGTTAACAGAAATGCAAAATCTCTAACGAAGGACATTAAATAATATTTAGGATTTTCAGAATAGCATAATAGTATCGTATTAAAGGATAGGACGCTAATAAAAAGTTAAAATCCGTTTTAGCATAGGTCAAGCTAATAACTAATAGATTAATTTTTAGGAGGATTGTAATAAAATAACTAAGTAAAAAATTTAAAATACATATTTATTATATTATAAAAAAAACTATATCTATTTACCCTTCTAGGTTAAGATAATGAGTGCTAAAGAATTCGATAAATAAAAGTATAAAATATAGGAAGTTTAAGATGATGACTAATGAACAAATATAAATTAAATTTTATAATAAAAAGTCCTCTCAATTGCAGACAAACTAAATTCTTTTGAATAAAATTGAAATAAATTACTTTATCATTTATAATATATATATATACAAAGATATAATATTAAAATGTAAATCTATTTTCCATGTTTATATAAGTCAGTATTTATCTATATTGAAATAAGAGTGTTATTAATTATTAATAAGCAAAGAGTTTTATATACCAAAAAAAAATTAAAAATTTAAAAATTGAAATTCAAGGAATTAGTAAAAAATTCTTACTTTTCCAAAATAGAGTTTACAATAAATATTTAAAATGGAAAAAACTAAAGAGTATTTAAAGTATTCGTATTAAACTAACCGACCTCTAGATCACATTTTCGAAAATATATATTTGGGTGATAGAAGTGACTCTGAAAATTTAGAAAGGTTGGAAAAAGAAAAAATTACTCATATTCTAATTACAGGAAATCAATTAAAATGTCACTTCCCCGATAAGATAAAATATAAAGTTATTCCATTGGAAAATTATGATTGGAATGCCGATTTATCAGGAGCATTTGATGAGGCCGTTGAATTTATGTCTTAAGGAAACTGCTTTGTTCATTGTATCGCAGTATTGACTTTATTTTTAAATATTTTTTATACATTTGTTTTCAATACAATAATATTACTAATTTATAATTAAGCTAATTATTCTAAATAAGTATAATAATTTTTAATTTAATTCATATTTAGGGAATGCATCGTTCCCCTACTTTTGTAATTGCCTATTTAATAAAAAAAGGAAAAATGACAGTCTAAGAAGCTTATAATCTTACTAAAAAGAAAAGATCATTGATTGACCCTCCTTAAAGATTCTTGTAATAATTGGGATAATATTAAATTAAATGTGGAATTGAATGATACAAAATATGAATTTTTTAGTATAATATTCAATAATTTAGATATTAATATTATTATTAATACATATTAGACTATATTAATAAAAACGTTCTGATAAAATATGATTGTGTATTAATTGTTTACTTTTAGTATTCTAATTATTATACTATTACGTGTAAAATGTTTTAAAAAAATAAATAAACTGATTAACAGCACGTGTTCTGATTAATATTATATTATAAAACCTAATACAAATTAATTAATGATGATAATTATTGCTACTTCCTGTAAGATAATTTATATCAGGTGTAAGATAAAAGCATAATTTTCGTAAAAAAATAATTAAATAAAAAAAATAATAAAAAAAAATAATAACTTAAATATAAACAAAATTAATTAATAAAGACAATGAAATAAAGAACAATATTAAAATCAATTTCTTTATTTTACGTAGGGACATTGGTGTTTTTAATTCTTGTGTCAAAAATGGTATTTAAAAATCAAATAATTTATATTATTAATATTATATTATAAAAAAATCTATAGAGTTAATCTTCCTACGAATTTCCAATAAATTTTTTAAGAGATGGTTGCATAAGTGCAGAAAAACTAAGAGAAATGAACCAATCAATCAACTAAACTTTACTAGACTTAGTTGTAATACTATAATAATAGATTATATAATGTATAGTAAATAATAAAATTAAATTTAAGGAAACCAAGTTCTTTAGATATTTTAAAGTTAATTTAGAATAGGAGTGTCCATTTTGGGCTTAGGAATTTTTTTGTAATTCAGCAGGATGTTCAGTTTGCGTTTGTGATGAAGATCAAGTTCCTTCTGTTTTTAAGGAAAAACAAAATAAAACAGACATATTATCTTACAATAAGGACTTTAAGCCAAATTGGATTAATGATAAAATTTAAAATATATATAAATAGGACTAAGGATAAGAAGTTTATGTTGATATAGTTGAAAATAAGGAGGCATTTACTAAATATCAAGGATAAAGAATATGGGAAGTTATATACACTGAAAACTGCTTTTCTGGTACTTAATTATAATTGTATTTATATTGATAAAATTTTAATAATTAAAAAAGGTAATCAAGATTAGATGTGCTTAGAAGAAAGAGCGCTTTACAAAATATTGAGTGGTCTTCACGCTAGTATTAGTTCCCACTTATCAGAATTTTATGTGGATTATTCTAAAAATTCTACTTAGTACTTTCCAAACACCCCACTCTATTTCGAAAAGGTTGGGCACCATTAAGATAGGATTGATAATCTGTATTACTACTATTCTGTTTTATTAAGAGCAATTAATTTACAAGCAGAACAGATCAGAAACTTTAATTATACTACAGGATTTAATGATATAGATTAGAAAACAAAAGAGTATATAAACTAGATAATCGATGTTACTACATGTGAATGTAATCAACCATTTGAAGAGGCAGAATTTTTCACATCATTTAGATTGGTAACTTTCATTTATTTTCCATCCTTAAAAGATAAAATTAATTTTATATATTACATAGAAAGGAGTATAAGACTAATATTTTAATTATCTACATAATATTACATTATTGATGGATTGTGTAGAGTGTGAAAAGTGTAAAACATTTGGAAAATTGCAAATTCAAGGAATTGGAACAGCTTTAAAGACTCTTTTTTCTGATCCCAAAAATCGTCCTTAATTAACATAAAGTGAAATAACTGTAATCTTAATTATTATTAATAAATAATAGATATTTTTAAAAATTTTATACTTAATTTAGGTATTAATTAACACTTTCGCCAAAGTATCTACGTCACTTTAAATTTTGGATAAAATGCATTTTAGAAGATATATTAATTAATAATTAATAATTATATGTGTCATTGCCGTAGAAAGTTTTATAATGATAATAATATTTATTGCATGTATTTATAACTAACTTAGTAAAAAAAATTAATTAAAGAAAAGAAAAATTGATCAAACAAAGAGAATCTACAATATAAGAAAATAATTTGATGTTTTAATTTTACTAATATAATTGTAAAAGTTATATACATAATATTATTTAATTGTTTATTTTAAATTAATTATAATTAATCGTGATAATGCTCGAACGGTAAATACTTTTTTATATTTATGGGGGGTTTATTTTTAATTATATCATATATTTAAATGAATTAATTTAATGAATAGAATTTTGTATTAATTTATAACCATTCTCTATTTTATATTATATAAAACAGAGTTAGTACAGTCTTTAATTAATTAATTATTCAGCTTATGAATATTCACTCTCACAATAATAAATTGTACAAATATTAATATTAATTCATTCAATTTATTAAAAATAAATAATAACAATTAAGTAATGGAAGGGAAAAAATCCTAAATAAAATAATCTCTTTTTGATGATACAAATCCAAAAGTTTTAGAAAAATATAAACTTTGGGTAAATACCAAATAAAAATTAATATAAATAAAACGAATTTTTTAAACTGTGATAAAACAATAGATATTATGTTTTACTCAGATATTTTTTCCATTTAACTAATTAATTGTTTCAACCATTAGTCAATTAACTTATGAAAAGGACATAATTTATTGATAGAAATTCATATATATATTTATTTTTATGCAGCTTTTTAATGAAATCATTTTTAAATTAACATTTAGAAACTATTTTACATTAAATTATTATTTAATACAAATTAAATAAAGTATATATTATCAATTATAAGAAAATATAATTTTACAATATTATTTAGGAGAAAAATTCAATATTAACTTTTAAAAAAGTGAAGGTAAACAATTAGAAGCTACTCTTTTTAAGAAATAAAAGAAAGGGGGATATTGGAAACAAAAAACGTATATATTATATCACCATAAACTGGTTTCGTATGAAGTACATAATAAATTTTTCCTTTACAAAATTTATACTTAGTTTTTTTTGTCAAATTTCAATCAATAGAACGATAAAGATGGGTAGTTGAAGCCAACAGCTGTTTTATTACTAGACAATGTAAGGTTAGAAAAAATCAGATTAGAAGAAAAAGAAAAAGAAGTGAAGTTTGGTTTCAGACTTTCCCACAACAAAAATTATTGCGAACTATACACCAGAACTAAGGAAATCATGCACTAATGGTATGATTAATTGAAAAAATATTGTATTTTAACTACATTTAATCATGACTACTCCGCTATTAAGGTGTTAGGAAAGGGAAATTTTGCAAGAGTAAAAAATTAATAAAAATATTAATTTGCTTTATTTTGTCTATAACATTATTTTTTACTAGGTGTATTATGCAAGATCTAAATAATCAGGAAAGGAATATGCCGTTAAGGCATTTGAAAAAGAAAAGTTTTAAAGTATTGAAATAGAGAGAGTACATTTTTACAATAAAATTTAATTTAATTAGTAATAGAATAATATTTTTAATTTTTTATTTTTATAGCCTGCTTTAATAAAGGAGATATCAATACTAAGAAAATTAAATCATAATCATGTTATTAAAATGTTTGAAGTTTATGAAAATGAAAATTATATATTTTTAGTAAAAGAACTTCTTAAAGGAGGTGAATTATTTTTAAAACTGAAGAGCCATGGTAGCTATTCTGAAGAATATGCTGCTAAAATAATGAAAAATTTATTGTCTGCATTGGAATATATTCATAACAAAAATATTCTGCACAGGTAAATAATATTATTAATAATAATTATTTAATAATCATATATTTTTTAGAGATTTAAAACCTGAAAACCTCATTTTAAGATCAAAAACAGATGACTGTGATCTTTGCATAGCAGATTTTGGTCTCGCTGACTATTATGACCCCAGTGGAGAATATATGTTTAAAAGATGTGGAACACCAGGATATGTAGCTCCTGAAGTAAATAAAATAAAAATATAATTAGATATCAAACTTAATATTTTACTAATAATTAAGGTACTTGCCGATAAAATTTATGATTTTAAAGTTGATACCTTCAGTGCAGGGGTTATTATGTTTATATTGTAATTATATAATATTCATATAACATTTTTATATAGAGAAATTTACTAATTAAAAAATTAAAAAATTAAAAAGATTATCAGGATCTTCTCCTTTTAAAGGCAAATCTTATGATGAAATAGTATTAAAAAATTATAATTGCACTATAGACTTTAAATATAAGGATATTCACAAAAAATTGTCAGCTGAAGCATTTGATCTATTAAAAAAACTATTAAAAAAGAACCAAGTGAAAGACTTTCATCTTCAGAAGCTCTAAAACATCCTTGGTTTAATATAAATTAAACTGAAAATGCTAAAAATGAAAATTTATAAATGTAAATATAAACTATATTATATTTATTTATATAAAAAATTACAAATTTTTAGGGAAGATGAAGAAGTAAGCAAAGCAGAAAAGCCAGATAATGCAGATCTTTTAACAAAAACACCTTTAATGGGAAAAGAATTTCAAACCCCAGTAGATTATTAATCTCCAAACTCCTGGAAGAGAAACCACATAAAAAATAATAATAATAAGAAATAATAAGAATCATCAGATCCTAACTTAAATATAGATACACCATCGGATGGATATAGTAAACCTTATAAGTAAACACCAGATTCGGTAAAAAGCCAGGGTTATAATAGGTTTAATAATGTAAAAATTAGATATAATTATATAACTTATTTTTGAATGAATATAACTTTTTAAAATAATAGGGACATAATAAATAAGCACATAATAATAAATTTTAAAGTGTAAATGATTTAGAAGATAATATCGATAGCGATATAGAAGATACTCCAGTTGATGAAAATATGAAATAATTGCAATAATATGATTTTTCTGCTAAATTAAGAATGGGACAAGGCCTTCGGCCTTCTTATAGTACTTATAGTTCCCCAATGTATATAGCAGAAGATTAATAAAGAGAAAAAACAGTAAATGACTGTTAATAAAATATCTAGGGAAATTCAAATCAAATTAATAATAATAACTAAAATGTTTCTAAGAACTTAAATTAAATTAAAAATAAATTAAAAATTTTGATATTAATAATTGAAAAATTACTAAATTTACTATATTAGAAAAGTTGCTTTTAATCTATATCTAATTAATTTTTATTTTAAAAAAAACATAATTTATTTTTACTATTAAAATATGTATAAATATTATAGATAATTGATTATATATTGTAAATTTCAAAATTCAAGTTATTTTTATTATAATTAAAAGTTAATTATTTAAATTACAAACTTATTTTATAAAATGGTATAGCATTATTATTATTATAACTTTAATATATTTATTTATAACAAAATATCTTTACATTTATAAAAGAAAGTGTAGATAATATAATAACAATTTCTGAAAACATTTGAACATTTTTCTATAATTTTATAATAATAATCATTTAATATATTTTTAAAATTTCATACTTCTTCTTCGATCATGGTTCTGTACATGTTCTTATTGCTATATATTCATCACATACTTGTTCATAATTATATGTGAGAGCACTGTGTTCGTTGCACTTTCCTTTTCTACAACAGTTTTTAAAAACAACTCCACAACTGACTCCTCCAGCTTTAACACATTCCTCAACACAAGCTTTTCTATCTGCTCCATAAAAATTATGTTCTGATTTTCGAATCATTTTATGTTTCTTAAACAAATTAAAAGTGTAACTATCTATAGAGGGATGAATTAGTCCTATTAAAGAAACTACTAAAAGAATAACTATAAAGGCTCCCAATCCTATAACTTATCTATTCATTTTTTTATTATAAAATAAGTTTCTGTTTAATTTAATTTCTTTATATTTTAATTTTTTTGTTAATATTATTAATATAACTCAAAATAAACATTGTTTATTACAACTATTGAAATTAATAGAATTTAATATCATAAATATTGAAACCCATTTTATAAAATAAAATATATAATATAATAATAACATTATCAATTGTAAAAAATTAATATTAATTAACTTCTATCTAAATTTTCTTATTTTAAGAAATCTACATACTATAGTATAAAATATTTAATATTTTCTCTTTTAGAAGTTTTTAAATACCATTATTTGAATGCTTTTTCGTATCTTTAAATTCTAAACGACTTGTTGATCCTAATAAAAACTAAATTTAATTATCTCTCAGAGTATGGCCATCAGACTAGTAAAGATATGATAAATACATAGGATTGTATAATTATAAAAAAGATGCTGACTAATAGAGTGTTTTATAACCTTCACAATTTAATGAAAGAGTTTAAAAATCATAAAAATTAGCATGGATGATTGATATGAACAAAGATGAGATAGATCCATTTACTAGGTAAAAATTAATATACTATATTACTATATTTAAAAAATAAATTGATGAAGTGGGAAACATAATATTATTTTTATAAAAAGATATTAATATTTTTTATTATTACCTTCATCAAAATATTTAAAATCATATTTAACTAAAAATTCAAATTTTATTTTAGTTTTTTAAGTAGTTTTTTTTTTGCATACTTTGAATAGTGATTTTCTTATTTTTGAATATTTAATTTATCTCATGTATTTTTTTTTAAATTTATCCTCAAATTCTATTTATTTAAAATTACAAATAAGTATGATTAAATGCTTATACTAGAGATTCATATTATCTAGCATTAAATTTCTAGTTTATAATTTGGTTTATTAACTAAAATAATACTTTTTTTCAATATTTTATTATTGTCTAAATATTATAATAAACCACAAGGTTTAAAAAAATTAAATTTTATTTTGTTTTTTTCTGCATATTTTTTTTAGTATTTAGAATTTTTTCATCGCAATAATTTTTTTATTATAAAATTAATTAATTTTTTCTAGAAAAAAATATTATATTCATAAATATACTTATGATATTGAATTTAGTAAATTTAGAAATTTTTAATATTTTAAATAAAATACAATTAATATACTATATTCTTTAAAACCAAAAAGAACAAGTATTTAGTTATTTAATAGTATATTCAATCCAATATGATTTTATGTATTTACTTAGATATTTCATTTAGATAAAATATAATACAATAATTACTTACTTAATAGTTTAATAATTTAAATTAATTTGAAAAGATATTTTAGCTTAAAAAATGAAGAAAGACAATAAACCCAGATCAGTTTGAATTAAAATTAATCTCAAATAATTACAATAGGAAAAAAAGAGACCTTGCTCTATTATTCATATAAAATAGGTTATGTATGGTCTAAATTAAATTATTATTTAATCCCTATAGAAATCAACTAAAAACCAGATAGAGGCAAATTTAATAAATATTAGAAATTGGGTATTCTAATTACAATATTTTATTTTATTTAGATCAATAAGTATTATTATCAAAATTACCATGATGTTTATGGAGTTGAAAGTCATGAATCTTATATAAAAATATTAACTGAGGGTAAACTTAAATTTTAAAAATTCATAATAAATTTATTCAAAAGTTTGGCATGTTATGCAATTTTACCAAGTCTTCCATTTCTCATATTAATTCTTCTAAGCAAGGATAGTATTGTAAATCGTAGGCTAGCTTATAAAACTACTGGCTTCCTAAAAATAACAGATGAAGGTCTTTTAAAAAAATAATAAATCACATTCCATATGGTAAGATGATTAGTCTATTGGCATGTTTTTCGAATAAACTATAAAATGGCTTTAAGATGGTAAAATATAATATTCAAATAAGTTATATAATTATTATAATATTTAGGTGACTCGGAAGTTTCTTTATATTAGATAAAATTCTAGATATAATAACTGCCATAAATTATTTGTTTAATAATTAACCTCAATACTTTTACCTTAAACTCATGATAATCCTACTTTCTTGGCTTGTATATTTAACACTTAAATTTGGATGTAAAAGATAGTTTAGATATGAAAAATTTTTACGTTTTTTTTGTAATATTATTAATTAAAATAATTACATTATTGATACAACCTGTTATTTTGACTTATAAAACAATGGAAAGAAATAATAGTAATGACTTTGATATTGACTATTATATTTATGAAGAATAATACTACCTCGACTCAGCTTTCTCAAGCCTTATAATTTTATGTTATTTTTACCTTACAAGAGCTGTTACAAACTAAATAGTCTAATCAAATTAAGAAAGTGAATTCTTTTTTTAAAGAGCTAGTGACTTGTACGCAGCTCTTCCTACACTATATCTCAATACTCATTCTATTTTTAATCAAATAGCTCTCGGTTCTGATTTAACATAATTTTCTATGATCACTCAAATTTTCTCATTATTTATCAAATGCAAGCTAGGTACTCATTTAGTAAACTTACCTAATTTTATTTATTATCAATTATTATCTTATAATTATATTAAATGCTAATAAAAATACAATATATAGATCTTTATGTTGATAATTTACTTATAATAAGGACCTAATATGAAAATTAAGTTATATACAAAATTTGGATATGGTCATAAATAAAAAGGTCACAAAAAATGTGCTACACATTTTATCTGAAAATGTCGATATATATCAATATTTTAGTATTTACAGTATTTTGGGGTAAATTTACAGAAATCTATCAAGGCTAATGGAATAAATAATTGAAAGTGATAATTTTCCCTGTCGGAATCTACTTGTTTGTTAAAGTATTGTAACTGATATTTTTAATGATATAAAAGAAATATTATGGCAAAAATTATAGTCTTTCAACATGGTTTTTGAAACTATATTTTAGCTTTTTCAATTGACATATCTTGATAATGTGCTAATATTTATTAAATAATTGAAATTACCTCTTTTAAAAAGACAAGACTAACTTTAGTTCAAATTCCAAGCCTTCATTTCATATTTAATAAGAAAGTTAATTTGTATTTATATGTTCAGTAGGCCAGAAGTATAAAAGCATGAATGGAATTCGTTCTCACACATTTTGTTTTATTTATGCATAACACTGCCTATTATAAATAGTATATTCATGTTGAAAATAAAGTTTTTTCCAAAATAAGATAAACCTGACTAATTTCATGAAATAAATATAGAAAAAGAAAAAAACTCTCAAATAAATCTGCTTAAAGAAACTCAAGTTTTTCTTTTACATTCATAAAATGAAAAAGAATCTAATATAGGCACCAATAGTTAGGGTAAAATAATAATTTTTATAATATAAATATTATTTTTATTTTTTATTAAATTGATTAATGTTTTAAAGAAGTTAAAAATTATGATTAAGTTGAAAATATTGATTAATTTGAAAATTTTGATTATGTTGAAAATATTGGCATTCCTGATAAAATTTATTAAAATTAACATAATTGAAAATTATATATATATATTTGTATTACTTTTATTATTTCGATTTAATATATCTAATTATTTTGTTTTCTTACTTGTTTATTTACAGATTTATTTGTTTAATAGATATTTATACACTGAAACTAACTATTAGTTTTAATGTAAATAATTATTTATATAAATATAGATTTATAATATAAATTTTTTGTTTTATTTATCCTGACTTTAAGTTTCTCATTTTATAAAAAAGACCTGGTTATTCTCATGAAAAATAATGAATAAGCAATTTTAAAAGAAATCTTCAATAAATTGTAAAGAAGTAGAAAATGTTGGGATTGAAGACAAACTCAATATAATTATTTAAAATATAATAAATTTAATTTGAAATTAATACTATTATTTAATTTATAAATTATTTATATTAATATAACAATTTTAATAGAAATTAATAGTATATTACTTTTATTATTATTATATCTTCCTTAGTATAAGCTATGCGTGAAAATTAATACACTAAATAATTCTGTTGGTATTCATCTTGATTTATATTATTTTATAAATCATATTTCAATTAAAAAGAAATTAATTGAAAAAAAAATTAATAATATTATAATATTTAAAGCTTACTATTTATTATTTTGTCATTCTTTAATATGATTATGATATTTTGTATTATTATAATATGATTTAGAGAATTAGAAAAAAGAATTACTTTATATAATTATAATAATATTAACTTTTATTATAAGTAATTATATTAAGGAAATTATAAGTAATTATATTAAGGAAATTATAATTTAGTAATAAGGTAAAAATTATAATAAAAACTAAAACAAAAAGAGAAAAAGAAATAATATACACAAGTAAAAATACCCTATAGATAAATTTTTCATAATGAATTACAAAACCACAATAAATTAAGATGGAATACCCTCTCTTTTAGATATAGAAGTAATATATAATTTAACAAATTTTTATGCTAATAATAAATTTTTCAGAATGGATAACATGAAGATTTTCGAAGTTATTTATATGATTAAAATGAAACTAATTTAAAATTGATGGTAACTTCCATAAATTAGAATGATGAAAATTTGATTAAATGTACACCACTAAGAAACTCTACAGATCAATAGGAATACCCACTATTTTTAACAGAATAATTAACCTTATGTTCTGATAAGCCATAAGTTTTATGTGGGTTTTATTGTAATTTTTTGAAGCTAGATACTCTTACTTTATAAAATACTGAAGAAAGAGGATAATAAATTTCCTATCTATGTTTCACTCAAAAATATAAACCATAAACAGGAGATATTAAACATAATTTAATCAACATTTAAAATTGGCTTATTACTAAAAAGGGACAGAGTAATTAAATTATTAATTAAAATAATATATATAAGCATATACTTAGAAAAGAAATAAATATTGAATAATAATAGAAATAGAAACATTAAAACCATAAAAATAGATATCAATAATAATAATAGAAAAAATATGAATAATATTTATAAAGAAAATAATTTAAATAATAAAATAAAATATTTCCAGAAATTAAAAAAGAAATAAATCTAGAATAATAATAACAATAGAAGCATTAAGACCATATAAATGAAGATCAATAATAATAGGAAGAATAAGATTAATAAAGAAATTAATTTAAATAATAAAATAAAATATTTCCAGAAATAAAAGAATAATAATAATTACCGAATTAATAATAATAGAGGAAATAATATTAAAAATTGAAAGTTTCCAAACTGATGAATACTATAATAAATATGATATCAATTAATTTAGATAGAAAAATTTCTATTATAAATATTATTCTTGTTATTTATTAGAAGATTAGTATGATCTATATTTAATTACCTGGAACCCTAAAATTAAAAAAGTCATAGTCTATAAGTATTACTTTTAATAAAACTATAACTTTTGTGAATAATATGAAGTTATTTAAATACCAGAATTATGCAAATCATTACATTTAGCAATTTGTCCAAAGTATGAATTTGACAATATGAACTTTGTTTCCAAGAGCTACATTGATTCTCTATAAAAAATACCTTATTTACATCGAAATAACTCTTTTATTAAATTTATATAATCCAAAACAATAGAATTGAGGCCAAGATAATAAATACTTGCATATGTTCTCTAGGAATACAGGAATGGAGATAAGCTAATGGCTTATTGGAATAATGACCTTTAATAATAATAGATATTACATTTTCCTAAAAAAATTAATAGTATTTGAAGGAATTTTCTAAAATATATCTTATCCAACCATTAGCTCATAATTACAAATTACTATTCACTTAATAAACTCTTATTAATGAAACCAAGAAATACTAATAGATTGAACTTATATATTAATTTAATCGATAGTAAAGAAATTATATGAAGAGCTGTGCTCATTGCAATACAGTTTTAGAGGTTCTCAACCTTGATCCAGTTCTTCCATTTTTGGAATGCAGTAATTGCAATTCAGAATTTGTGAATCAGTAAAATAAATCTAATTTTCCCAATGTTGTGTTTTTTTGTTAGTTTTGCAAATATTTATGCTAACAATATCAATTATTATAATCAGAAAATATTACTAATAGAAGCAAATATATTAAGGTTAGAGGTATATAACATTCATTAAAAGTAATTAATAATTACTTTTATTAATTATTTTTAATCGATCCAGGGCATAAGTTGATTTAAAAAATGTAAAAAAATTTTTTAATTAATTTCTAAAAATTTTATATAAATAATAATAAGAAACCATTTATTAATAATTTAATAGAGAAAATAAGATCTATAAGAATAATAAAAGAGAACAATTTGCCATTAGCTATAAAGATCAAAAATAATATTCTGTTACCAATGTGTAATATCTAGCTAATCCAAAAATACATAAGAGATAAAAAAAGATATGATATAAAATTCAATATAAATATATGATTCTTTTGTTTTCATAAAATAGGATAATTTACTGATTTCTAGAAATAATAGATATGCAATGATTTTGAAAAATATAAATAATCAAGAACCATATCTTCTCCTCAGAAAATATAATAAAAACAGTTAAAATATCATTTACAAAGGTGATAATCTATTTTATGAAAGCATTATTTAAGACAGTGCAAGAAGAGGGTCAATCTAAAAATATGAACAACTTCATTGTGGCAGTTTAGAATAATAAGATAAAATAATTTATAATTTTTCTCAAAATTATGGAGAAGTTAATATTCCATTTGACATAAGTACAACTAAATTTTCTAAAAACTAAAATAATTAAAATGAACTCTCTATAAAAATATAAAACAATACAAAGTTTTAACCATAATTATTTGCCTGTTTGAAATGTTTTCATGTATAGCAAGTAAATTCCTCAATAAAATGTAAATAATGTGATATGATAATATGTTAAAACTCTTATTGTCCTAAATATGTGAACTTATAGCCTAAAATAGAATAAAATAATTAAAAAAAGCTAAATAATAATAATAATTTATAAGATTAAGATAATTAAAATGAAAGAGAAGATGAGAATGCTAATAAAAATTTAGAAAAAGAAGATAAATAAGAATTTATATGCAAATAGCATAAAAATGATAAAGAATCATTAGAAGACTTTAAAAAATACTATTAGTTTAATAATGAGCAAAATATTAATGACATAAAGAGAATAATTAAACAAATAAGTGATAAAGTATAATCATATAATAAAAATAAGATAAAAAGAAGATAAAAAGCTTAAATACAATTTTAATAATTGTTAAATTACAATTAATTAATATTTAAATACTGTTAAAAATGTTTTTAAGTTTATAATTAATTAATTATAAGACCTTAAGGTTTAATAGGAATAATTTAAGAAGCCAAATTATTTGATTATGCATAGCAATATAGTTAGTGTAAATATTGTTTTATTCCTTTAAAATCATAGAAATAAATATTTATATGTGGTTGTTTTGAAAAATATTATTGTTAAAAGTGTGTAATAATTCCAAAAGTTATATTTGAGAAATATAACAAAACAGTAAAATCTATATTTGACCAACAGTATAATATAGATTAAAATCCTTAAGATTAAACAAATTTAACCCAAAAGCCTTATAATAGACTATCTTATGATGATTCTGAATTGAAATTGAATGATCTAGGAAACTTAACATTAAACTTAAAAGGGACTGATTAATTACTATGGAGTAGTAATATATTTTACAAAATGCACGAAAATTAGTAAATAAACAATAATACTCTATTTATATCAAAAAACAGAGAATATTAATTATTGGTAGAAGAAATAGATGAAAATAATAATGGATATCCAACATAAAGTGAGCCCCATAAAAGCAATTTGTAGTTGACTGTATATAAACACTTTTACTATAAAGAAGATTTGGAAAATTATCAAAAAAAATAGAAATCAACTACCTATAGTTTAGGACATTCAATAATTTCTCTTTTAGAAGCTTTTTCTATACCATTATTTGAATGCTTTTTCCTATCTCTAAATTCTAAACGACTAGTTGATTTCAATAAAAAACCAATTCAAGTATCTGTACGAGTATGGTCATCAGACTGGGAAAGATACGACAGTTATAAAGGATTGTATAATGCTAAAAAAGATTCTGACAAATAGAAGCTTTTAACACCTTCACAATTTAATGAAAGAGTTTAAAAATCATAAAACTTAACATGGGTGATTGATATGAAAAGAGATGAAAATGATCCTTTTATAAGGTAAAATTTCAATAATATTCATTATTTTTACTATAATTAAATAGATAAATAAAAAAATAAATATAAATAGGTATTTTAATATAAAGAATGAAGAAAAATTATAAACTCATATCAATTTAAATTAAGTTTAATCTAAAATAATGATGATAGGGAAAAATACAACCTTGCTCTATATTTCATATAAACTCGGATATTTTTGGTCAAAATTCTAATATTATATAAACCCTTTTTTGAAAAAAAGCAAACCTCGAACTAATTATCGTGGTTAATAAATATAAATTTTATTCATTACGTTTTATATTGCTTTTGGATTTATTATACTCATTAAAAATTATTAAAATGTTTATGGAATTACTAATTCGATGTCATTTTTCTAAATATTCACTGAGAGTGAAAAAAATTTAATTAATTCACAACAAAATTAATATAAAGCTATATATATTATATAATTTTACCAAGTATTCCTTTAATTACTTTATTGCTTCTAATAAACAATAAATTACTAAATCGTAGGCTAGCATATAATACCACTGGTTACCTAAAAATAACAGATGAAGGTCTTTAAAAATATTGGTTAAAAAAAATAATAAATTACATTCTATATGGCAAAATGATTAGTCCGTAGGTATGTTTTTTGAATAATCTGTAAAATGGCTTTAAGATGGTAAATAAATATCTACTGTAAAATAGGTAATTAATTTAATACTTTACTAATAACTAATTATTAAATAGGAGACTCAGAGGCTTTCTTTATATTAGATAAAATTCTAGATATCATGACAGCTATCATATATTTGATAAAAAAATAACCTCAATACTTTTACCTTAAACTCATGATAATACTTTTTCTTGGTTAGTATATCTAACAATGAAAATGGGATATAAAAGATAATTTAGATATGAAAAACTATTACGGTTTACTCTTGTAGTATTTTTTACAATAGGAATCGGATTATTATTATATCCAGCTGTTTTAACTTACAAAAAAATGGCAAGAAATAATAGTGATGAATTTGATATTGAATATTATATTTATGAAGAATAAAAATATCTCCACACCGCTTTTTATTATTTTCTTGGTTTGCTTTATTTTGTTCTAACTAGATAAGTCTCAAACTAAATAGTCAAATCACACTAAGAATCAGAATTCTTTTTCTAGAGAGCAAGTGACCTATACGCCGCTCTTCCAACACTCTATCTCAATACACATTCAATTTTCAACTAAATAGCTCTTGGTTCTGATTGGACCCAATTTTCAATGGTCACACAAATTTTCTCATTATTTACCAAATGCAAACTAGCTACTCATTTTGTAATATATTTTAAATTATAGCTTTATATTTAAAATTAATCTGTAAAACAAATATATAGATCTTTATGCTAATAATATACTTACAATAAGGACCTAATAAAAAAATATAGCTATATTCATAATTTGGGTATGGTCATAAATAAAAACGATCTGAAAAAATGTTTGACTCATTTTATTTAAAAATATCTATTTATATCAATATTTTAGTATTTACAGTTTATTGGGGTAAATTCACTGAAATATATGAAGGCAAATGGAATGAACAATCGAAAGTGCTGGTTTATCCTATCGGAATCTACTGGGTTGTTAAGGTATTGTAATTAATATTTTTAATTCTGTAAAAGAAAATCTATGGAAAGAATTATAGTCTTTCAATATGGCTTTTTGAAACAGTTTTTTTGATATTTCAATTGACATATCTGGATAATGTGCTTAGATTTATTGCACAATTGAAATTGCCTCTTTTAAAAAGACAAGACCAACTTTAGTTCAAATTCGCAGCTTTCTTGTCTTATTTCCTAAGAATGCTTATTTGCATTTATATTTTCACAAGGCCTGAAGTATAAAAGCATAATAGTGATTCGTTCACACACATTTTATTTTATTTATGTATAGCAATTCCTATACTAAATAATATAATAATGCTGACTTTCAAATTTTCTCCTTTATATAATAAGCCTGGCTAATGCCATGAAATAAATATCGAATAGGGAATTAATTCTAGAAGAGATCTTCTAAAAGAAACTCAAGTTTCATCTTAATAGACATAAAATAAAAAAACTAATGTACAAATTAATAATATAGGTAAAATAAATATTTATATTTATATAAATTTTAAATTATAATTTAAATTTATTAATTATAAATTTTAAAGGAGTAGAAAATATTGATTATGTTGAAAATATAGGGATATCAGAAATAAATCATTAAAATATATTAAAATGAAATAAATTTGAATTTACTATATGTAAAATTTATACTAATTTTAATTAAATTTATTTTATTAACAATTTTTTAATGGATGATATATGTATTATGAAATTAATCTATAAGGTATTAATTTTTTTTATTTTTTATAATTTATATGTTTATATACATATATTTATATATATTTTAATTTTATTTTTTTTTATATATATATTTTTATTTTTATTGATATAAATTATTTGATTAACTAAATAATGTTTTTAAAATTTTTTATAGATTGCATTTAATAAAGAAATAGTTTGTAATAAAAAGTTAATAAACTTTTTAATTTATAGCTTAGTATAATTTTTAACTAAAATTTGCTCCAATATATAATAATTTTATTTATAATTCTATTTCTTCCTTTCTTATAAATTTAGAATGTTAATTTGTATTTTTAATTGCGAAAAACCTTAAGTATAGAAACATGACAGTGGTTAGTTCAATTCACTCTCATCTTCTTTTATATATATAGCACTGCCAATTATAAACAATATAATAATAATAATGCTGAAATTCTAATTATTTCAAGTATCCAATAAACGGGCTAATTTCTTGAAATAAATATAGAAAAATGATATAGTACTATAATAGTTCGCTTTAAGACTTACTTCTTTACATACATAAGATAATAAATAATATAATTCTTATGTAAAATAACTATTTTATAAATAAATATAATTTTATTTAATAAATATATTAGTAAAGAATTTGAAAATCTTGATAAAAGTTGAAAGTTTTAGCATTATTGATAATAATTAATATAAATGATTTTTATATAAAAGTTCTTATTAGTTTTATTAATTAATTTTCAATAGAATTAATTGATTATGTTCAGATTTTTTTATTTAATAGCTATTTAAATAATCATAAATTAACTAATAGTTAATTTATTAATTATAAAAAATTTTTAATTTTATAAATTTAATTATGTTATATATATTTTTTATATTTGTAATAAATTTTCACTATGTTATAAGGTTATAAATTATAATTAACTATGGTTATATTATTTTTTTCGTCTCTTTGTAATTATATGTAAAATATAAATTATCGCTTTTGAAAATACAAGATTAACTCTTAGTTCAAATTCTCAACTTTCTTGTCTTAATTACTAGGAATGCTTATTTGCATTTATATTGCTACCAGGCCTGAAATATAAAATTCAATAGTAAATAATAAATTAATGCCGATATTCATGTTTTTTCCTGAATCAAGGCTAATGTAAGGATTAATAAAAAAAAGAGATCTTCTAAAAGAAACTCAAATTTCTTCTTTTTGATATAAAATATTAAATCTAATGTACCAAATAATAAATAGGTAAAATTAATTTTAATATAAATTACCAAATATAATTTTAAATTTATTTATTAATAACAAATTGTAAGAAGTAGAAAATAGTATATTTAGTTGGAAGAGTTTGGATTTCAGATTAAAATCATTAAAATAATATAATTATAGAATTAAAAATAATTTATAAAATATTATTATATTATTATAAAAATTTTTTAATTGAAACTAATTTTTTATAAATTTTATTATTATTATGGAAATTTATCCTATAAAATTAATCTGTAGGTATTCCCCTTGATTTATAATATTTTATATAGAGTATTTAATTTAATAAACAAATCTATTGAAATAAAGAATTAATAATTATATTATAATATTAATAAGCTTATAATTTATTACTTTTCCATTCTTTCATCGATTATGATGTATTATTATATTATAATATTATTCAGAGAACTTAGAAAAAAGAAACACTATATATAATTATTATTATTATAATATTAACTTATATTATAAGTAATTATAAAAGTTAATTGTAATATAATAATAAGGTAAAAATTATAATATAACATAGAAGTAAAAAAAAAGAAAAATAAAAATAATATACAAAAGTAAAAAAACATTATAAATTATTTTTTTGATAATGGATAACTAAAGCAATATAAATCAAAGCAAAATTCCCTAGCTTATAGATATAGAAGTAATAAATAATTTAATAATTTTTATGTTAATAATACATTTTTCAGTAAGGATAGCATGAAAACTTTCAAAGTTATTTATATGATTAAAATGAAACAAATATAAAATTGATGGTAACTTCTATTAATTCTAATGATGAAAATTTGATTAAATGTACACCACTAAGAAAGTCTACTAATGAATAAGAATTCCCATTATTTTTAACAGAATAATTTTCTTTATGTTCTGATAAGCCATAAGTTTTATGTGGGTTTTATTGTAATTTTTTGAAGCTAGACACTCTTGCTTTATAAAATACAGAAGAAAGAGGATAATAAATTTCCTATCTATGTTTCACTCCAAAATATAAACCATAAACAGGAGTGATTAAACAGTATTTAAGTTATGTTTCAAATAGATTTCTTAAAATTAAGGGAAAAAGTAATTAAATACTTAATTAGAATAATATTGACATGAATATACCTATAAAAGAAATAAAATTAGAATAAGGATAAGAATAAAAATAATAACAATAAGAAAATAAAAATGAAGATGAGTAATAATAATAAGTATAAACGTAGGAAAAAGAAGAAGAAGAATATTAATTAAGGATGAAACCTAAAAAATAAAATAAAATACATCCAGAATTAAGTGAATAATAATAATATCCAAATAAATAATAATAATAGAACTACAAATAAAATAATAGTTACAAAACTAAAGAATACTATGATTATAATAATCTCAGTGAATTAAAAAGAATAACAACTATTATAATAAGCATTCTTGTTATTTAATAGAAGATTAATATGATCTATATTTAATCACATGGAACCCCAAGATTAAAAAAGTCATTGTCTATAAATATTATTTTTAAAAAAATTATAATTTTTGTGAAAATTATGAAGAGATTGAAATACCAGAATAATGCAAGTCATTGCATTTAGCAATTTCTCCCAAATATGAATTTGATAATATGAACTTTGTGTCCAAGAGCTATATTTATTCCCTTTAAAAAATACCTTATTTGCATCGAAATAACCTTTTTATTAAATTTATTTAATCCCAAACAATAGAATTGAGGCCAAGATAATAAATACTTGCATATATTCTCTAGGAATACAGGAATGGAGATAAGCTAATGGCCTATTGGAATAATGACCTTTAATAGGAATAGATATTACATTTTCCTAAATAGCACTATTTATACTTAAAAGAATTTTCCAAAATATATCTTATCCAACCACTAGCTCATAATTACCAATTACGATTTACTTAATAAACACTTTTAAATGAAACAAAACAATACGAATAAATTGAACTTATATATTAATTTAATCGATAAAAAAAAATTATATGAAGAGCTGTTATCATTGCAATACTGTTTTAGAGGTTCTCAAACTTGATCCGGTGCTTCCATTTTTAGAATGCAGTGATTGCAAATTTGAATTTTAGAAGCAGTTAAATAAATCTAATTTTCCCAACGCTCTGTTTTTTTGTTAGTTTTGCAAATATTTATGTTAATAGTATTAAATAATATAATCAGAAAATTCTACTAACAGAAAAAATTATGACATATCTAATTTTAATAGATTAATTTAAAATATATATTTATATATTATTTATAATTTCTTTTTTTAATTTTTTTTAATCGATCCAGGGCATAAGTTGATTTAAAAAATGTAAAATATTTATTACATTCTAAAAATTATATATAAGTAATAATATGAAACAATTAATTAATAATTTAATAGAGAAAATAAGATTTATAAGAATGGTAAAAGAGAACAATTTGCTATCAGCTATAAAGATCAAAAAATAGTATTCTGTTACCATTGTGTAATGTCTAGCTAATCCAAAAATACAATAGAGAGAACAAAGAATATTATATTAAACTCAATACAAATATAAGATTCTTCTATTTGCATAATACAGGATGATTTACTACTTTCTAGAAATAATAGATATTCAATGATTTTGAAAAATATAAATAATCAAGAACCATATCTACTCCTCAGAAAATATAATAAAAACAGTTAAAATATCATTTACAAAGGTGATAATCTGTTTTTGAAAGCATTATTTAGGATAATGCTAGAAGAGGGTCAATCTAAAAATATGAACAGCTTCATTGTGGCAGTTTAGAATAATAAGATAAAATAATTTATAATTTTTCTCAAAATTATGGAGAAGTTAATATTCCATTTGACATAAGAACATTTAAATTTTATTAAAACAAAGATAATTAAAATGAACTATCTATAAAAATATAAAAAAATACAATGTTTTAACTATAATTATTTGCCTGCTTGAAATGTTTCCATGTATAGCAAGTCGATTCCACAATAAAATGTATAGAATGCGGTGTGCTAATATGTTAAAACATTTATTGCCCTAAATATGTGAACCTACAGCCCAAAGTGGAATAAAATGGAAAAAAAATTAATTAAAAAAACTCAAATAATGTTAATGATAATAATTAATAATAAGATTAAGTTAAGAATAGAGAAGATGAAAATATTAATAAAAATTTAGAAGAAGAAGATAAATAAGAATTTATATGCAAATAGCATAAAAAAGATAAAAAATCATTAGAAGAATTTGAAAAAAATTATTAGTTAAATAATGAATAAAATATTAAATAAATAACAGATAATATTAAATAATTAAGTTATAAAGTATAGTCATATAATAGATATAAATTAATAAGAAGATAATAGGCTTAAATACAATTTTAACAATTGCTAAATTATAATTAATTAATATTCAAATACTGTTAAAAGTGCTTTTAAGTTTATAATTAATTAAAAATAAAATTGTAAGAAGAAATAGGATTATTGAAATAAGCCAAATAATTTGATTATGCCTAACAATATTGCCAATGTCAATATTGTTTAATTTCCTTAAAATCATAGAATTACATATTTATATGTGGTTGTCATGAAAAATATTATTGTTAAAAGTGTGTAACAATTCCATAATAAATAGTTGAGAAGTATAATAGTACAATGAAAACTATGCTTGAGCAACAGTATTATATAAATTAAAATCCTTAAGATTAAACAAATTTTACTTAAAATGCTTTTAATAAATTATCTCATGATGATTCCGAATTGAAATTGAATGATCTAGGAAACTTAACATTAAACTTAAAAGGGACTGATTAATTACTATGGAGTAGTAATATATTTTACAAAATGCACGAATATTAGTAAATAAATAACAATACTCTATTTATATCAAAAAACAGAGAATATTAATTATTGGTGGAAGGTATAGATGAAAATATTCAAGGATATCCAACTAAAGGTGAACCACATAAATGCAATTTGCAGTTGTCCGTTTATAAGCACTTTTTCTATAAAGAAGATTTGGAAAATTATCAAAAAAGAAGAAATCTACCACTTATAGTGTAGGACATTCAATTATTTCTCTATTGGAAGCTTTTTCAATACCGCTATTTGAATGTTTTTTTTATCTCTAAATTCTAAACGACTTGTTGATCCAAATAAAAATCCAATTCAAGTGTCTGTACGAGTATGGTCATCAGACTGGGAAAGATACGATAGTTATAAAGGACTTTATAATGCTAAAAAGAAAGCTGATTAATAATAGTTTTTAACACCTTCTCAATTCAATGAGAGAGTTAAAAAATCATAAAACATACCATGGATGATTGATATGAAAAGAGATGAAAATGATCCATTTATAAGGTAACAAAGTTTAGTAATATTTATTTTGCTATATTAAATCTAATAAATAAATAAATAAATATATTAAAAGGTATTTTAAGATAAAGAATGAAGAAAAACTATAAGATCAAATCAATTTAAATTAAGATTAATCTAATATAATGACAATAGGAAAAAATATAACCATGCTCTATATTTCTTATAAGTTAGGATATTTTTGGTCAAAATTTAAATAATATGTATTCCCTTTTATTTTACTAAATAACAAACCACGAAATATTCTTACTACCAAATAATTCTTAACATTTTGGATCATAATTGTTTTTTGGTATTTTGGTTTAGGATTGTATTTAATCTATAGAAATTATTCTAATGTTTATGGAATAACTAATAAGATGTCTTTTTTTTAAATATTCACCGAGAGTGAAGTAAAATTTAATTAATTCACAACAAAATTAATCTAAAGTTGGGCATATTATATAATTTTACCAAGTATTCCTTTTTATATTCTTTTGCTTTTAAGTAAAGATAATATAGAAAATCGTAGACTAGCATATAATACCACTGGCTACCTAAAAATAACAGATGAAGGTCTTTTAAAAATATTGGTTTAAAAAAATAATGTATTCCATTCTATTTGGCAAAATGATTAGTCTCTAAGTATGTTTTTTGAATAAGCTGTAAAATGGCTTTAAGATGGTAAATAAATATCTATTGTTATTTAGTTAATTCATTTA